>JAHDVE020012159.1:0-154415 GCA_022606495.2 Halesus radiatus | reverse complement strand
ATTAATTATTAAAAATTGAATTCTTTAGGCTTTTACAAAAAGTCAATAGATGTCTCATATAAATAAATAAAAGTCGGATGTAAATCCGAGACACTGTTTAAGTTTGCAATTGAGTTCGGGTAGAACTTTGGAAACATCATAAAAATAGCTGCCAATAATATGAGATTAAACAATGGAAGATAATATTCACAAATCTTGAATTTGAGATATGATATCGATAAAGATGACACAAATTGAACTTGTCTCATTAGCTAAAGTCGGTTGAGCGTTGCCCCGGATAGGCAGAGGACCTGGGTTCGAGTCCCAGATGCGACTGAAATATTTTTAGTTTCTGTCCTTTTATCCGGTTTCATCTTTCATTTAGGTTATGTTAATATTATCTTCTTCAATGATTAAATACACTCATTTACTTGAGGACTTGCGTTCAGAAAACTGGCAAAACGTATTTGACAAAATTGACACGAACATTGCGATGAAGGAATTCACTAGTAAACAACATTTACATATATCTAAACATACTAGTAAGAAACCCATATCAAACAGGCAGTTTAAACTCACGCCCTGGATCTCTCCTGGTCTTGTTAAATCTATCCACAGAAGGAACCAACTTCATGAAAAGGGGAAAAGGTATCCAGATAATATTTTAGTACAAGATCATCACAAAAAATACAGGAATTTATGTAAAAATTTAATTAAATCTACGAAGGAATATTATTATTATATTATAGGAAGATTATTATAAGAAGTTCATTTACGAAAATACGTACTCTCCCAAACGTTTGTGGAAATCATTTCGTGATATTAGTAAAACAAAAAACAGTAAGTCTTCCGAAATTAAAATATTGAACATCAATAACATAGACTCTTCCAATTCCAAAAATATGGCGAATTTTGCTAATTATTTTAAAATGTAATAAAACTGAAACCGAACTCGCCAACTTAATCACCTCTAATCTCGAGCATAAAATAGAAAAATATCCAAACAACAACAAACGAAGTCTTAAAACTAATAGATGACCTAAAGACATCGAATGCTTGTGGACCAGATAAAGTCTCAACAAATCTGCTTAAAGTAATAAAATCATTCATATCACCGCCGATTTCGTTCATTATTAATCTAAGCTTCCAATCGGGCATATTCCCTGATCATTTAAAACACACAATTATTACATTGATTCACAAAAACGGAGATAAGTCGCAGATTCAAAATAACCGGACAATGTTTCTGCTAAACTCCGTCTCAAAAATCATTAAAAAAATTGTTAAGAACCGTCTTACCCTTTACTTTGAACATAATAACATACTTTCTAAGAGACAATATGGCTTCCGACCAGGATTAGGTACCGAAAATGCTATCTCTAAACTGACGAAAATCATCTCTAATAATATCGACGGAGGAATTAAATGCATCGCGATCTTCCTGGATTTAGCTAAAGCTTTTGACACCATCTCGCATAAAATTCTTTTGAAAAAACTACAGCTAATCGGTATACAGGGACAACTATTTAAATGGCTGGGTAGTTACTTAGAAAACAGAAATCAAAGAGTTAATACCAATGATACTCTAAGCGATCTAGCCAATATTGTATTTGGTGTACCACAAGGAAGTACTCTAGGGCCTATTTTGTTCAATAGATACATCAACGACCTATGTAACAGTAACCTTGCCAATCCCATCATCACCTTTGCCGATGATACAGTATTGATTTCTGAAGGCAAACGCTGGAACAAAGTTCATAGTAGAGCGGAAATTGGTATAAACAAGGTTATGCAATGGTTAGACAATAATCTCCTTACTCTCAGTACGGATAAAACCAAATGCATATGCTTCAGTGCAACGCAAGCGGGACAACCCAAAGATGTGGTAAACATTACTGTTCACCTTTGCAATGAAATAAATACTTGTACTTGAAATAACTTAGAATGCGTGGATAGTTTAAAATATTTAGGAATCATTATTGACAAATTCCTGAGATGGGAAGAACGCGTCAACTCAACTGCCACAAAAGTCAGAAAACTCACTCACCTTTTCATGACTATTAGAAATATTCTATATGTAAAAGATCTAAAATCAACATATAATGACATGTATTCTTTACTTGAATATGAATCCTTAGGATGGGGCGGTTGTGCCAAAACAATTTTGGACCTCCTGGCAAAAGCGCAGAATTCCTTAAAAGAGTCATCCTTAAAAAACCCTTCAGGTACCCCAATGATGAATTATTCAAAGAAATGCAAGTTCTTGATGTCAGACAACTGTATATCAGGAAAATTGTATTACACACACATAAACAACGTCACCACTACCCGTCTATCGATCACTATCACGACACCAGACACTCAAGAAGTAATCCAATAGTTTCAACAAAAACCATGACATCCCTTGCTCAAAGGCAATTTTCATACTTAGGACCAAAATTGTTCCACATAATACCCGATACATGGAAAATGAAAAGTACAAACGTCCTGCGTAAACTGATCAATGTATGGCTTCTTGATTTAGGGAGGGTCAAAAGCGAACATATGCTCATTAATAGATATGTACAATTTTAATAAATCCTTCATATGTAACTTATTACTACTGTACACCAAATTAAAAAAAAAAATGCATATGATAATTTAATCTTGTACACTTTAAACTTTTATACTTTTAACTGTTACATCTCATATGTAATTCATTTTTACTCTACACTAAATTTAAAAAAAAAATGCATATCGTACTTTAATCTTTTATTTTTTAAACTTTTATACTTTATATTTTAAACTTGTACATCTCAATTGTAATTCATTATTACTGTACACTAATTTTAAAAAAAGCATATAATGCTTTAGTACCTTTAAACTTTTATTCTTCATGCTTTACACTTTTACATTTCATATGTAATTCATTATTTCTCAACAGTAAATTAAAAAATGCATATCATACCTTTAACTTATATTCTTTAAACTTTTATACTTTATATTTTAAACTTGTACATCTCATTTGTAATTCATTATTATTCACACTAATTTAAAAAATGCATATCATATTTTAGTTTTTTATACTTTAAACTTTTACTCTTTTTACTTTCAAATTTTACATCTCATATGTAATTCATTCTTTCCCTACAGTAAATTTATAAAATGCATATCATACTTTAAACTTTTATACTTAAAACTTCTATACTTTATACTTGAACTTTTACATCTCATACGTAATTCATTAATACTCTACATTAAATTTGAAAAAAACATATCATACTTTAAACTTTTATACTTTAAACTTTTATATGTCGTATGTAATTCATTATTACTCTACAATACAGATTAAATTTAAAAAAAAATGCAACATACTTAAAAAATAAAAAATAAAACAATTATTCATTTATTTTTTCTTAAATTTACTTTATGGATTCTTTTATACTCGTATTCTCTCATCTATATTAATATGAACTAAACTTATCAATTTGACTGTCCTAACACGGGAGTCGTTCCTAGTTGGCAGTCAAAGCCTTCTTAAATATTTCTGTAAAATAATGTGTGTTTCAAATAAATATTATTATTATTATTATTATTAGTCGTTTCATTATTTAAAATCTATTATTTCTACCAAAATATGAATTTCAGGGAAATTTTTTTAAAGTTACATTTAATGAAACAGCGGTGTTTGCATAATTTATTCCCTGAATATAAATTCAACCCTAAGTGCTATTATACCTGTTCCATTTTAAAAAAAAATATTTGCCGCACCTTATTCTGTACCGTTATCTTTTATTATTTTTTCTTTGTCTGTGTTTATAATATGGAACCCTCACATAAATACGCCGATACTTCAAAGTAAACCCCAACTTAAATAATGTTATTATTCACATCCTACTAGAATAAAGCAACCGTCAAGGGTAATTTATATGACAATGCATAGATACAAAACATAGCATACTCGTACATTATAACAGAATATGACTAATCCAGGTGACAGTAATGAATGCCTATTTGAACTCCAGATAAATCATCCCTAGGTGCGGTTATAGCATTAGTCGTCCTATTTCAAAAGTGACAAGTTTAATAATGTGATCTCCGAGTATATTATAGATATTCATAGGAGTCCGTATCGGATTTCCCAATCCTAATGTCATCCCTCGCGGCTCACGGTTCGCAGCTACTACAGTAATACAGCTAATACCCGGCCGGAGTTAAGTGTACACAAGCCAATGGACGAAGGGCTGGATTTAGAGAATCCACGCTCGGCCCATAAAGCTATTGATTGAAAATGCTTCTCACGCATCTCCGGCACGTTCCGCTCTCCCATTGACTGAGGAAGGAGAAGAGGGATGGTGGGAGGGTGGTTCCTTAGATTTATACCCATCGTTATGGTAATCGCTTATGGTAAACGTTTAGCTGACTCCCGCGCTTATGGTAATGTTATGGTCTGCACTGAGTCTGGTCGCGGTTTATGATGTACTTTTATATCGTGGGAAAGGGTTTTATGCGAACTTAATCGTCGGCTGCAATCTCCTACATTACTTCTTTATGACGTCACTTTGATGTTCGAATCCAGCGCCGAAAATTGATTCTCTAAACGACATACAGTCGAGGCGGGTTCCCGTAAAAAGTCACATTCTCGCAGCGTTTTACGACGAGTCTTTTTAAATGAGCACCAGCGAAGATTCTTCAATTTTTGGGGGAATATCCATCTCACTAACCGTCAAGTTTTATAACAATCGCCATTATAATGTAAACCACCATCAAGCTTTTAATTTGCAAAGTTGTCATTGAACGTGAAAAATTGTATGTGAAAGGTGCCGGGAAGATAAAGAACTATCACGATTTATCTTCCGTAAAACGATTTTAAATCTTTGAAAGTGAACAAGAAATTTAAACCATCGATACGTATCAGTACTGTTAGGTTCTGAAATCAGAATGTGTTTGGTTCCTACCTTATTTGTCATTTATTCAGTCCTTACCTTCCCAAAC
Organism: Halesus radiatus; assembly: GCA_022606495.2. Taxonomy (NCBI): domain Eukaryota; kingdom Metazoa; phylum Arthropoda; class Insecta; order Trichoptera; family Limnephilidae; genus Halesus; species Halesus radiatus. The sequence goes on along the minus strand of JAHDVE020012159.1, from coordinate 149,462 downwards.
CAAACACAACGTTTTGAAAAATAGAACACTCCGTCATCAGTGATGTGACAGAAATGTTTCAAACCATCGATACGTATCAGTACTGTTAGGTTCTGAAATCACAATGTGTTTGGTTCCTACCTTAATTGTTATTTATTCAGTCCTTACCTTCCCAAATCAAACACAACGTTTTGAAAAATAGAACACTCCGTGATCAGTGATATGAGAGAAATGTTTTAAACCATCGATACGTATCAGTACTGTTAGGTTCTGAAATCACAATGTGTTTGGTTCCTACCTTAATTGTAATTTATTCAGTCCTTACCATCCCAAACCAAACACAACGTTTTAAAAAATAGAACACTCCGTGATCAGTGATGTGACAGAAATGTTTCAAACCATCGATACGTATCTGTTAGGTTCTGAAATCACAATGTGTTTGGTTCCTACCTTAATTGTAATTTATTCAGTCCTTACCTTCCCAAACCAAACACAACGTTTTGAAAAATAGAACACTCCGTGATCAGTGATGTGACAGAAATGTTTTAAACCATCGATACGTATCAGTACTGTTAGGTTCTGAAATCACAATGTGTTTGGTTCCTACCTTAATTGTTATTTATTCAGTCCTTACCTTCCCAAATCAAACACAACGTTTTGAAAAATAGAACACTCCGTGATCAGTGATATGAGAGAAATGTTTTAAACCATCGATACGTATCAGTACTGTTAGGTTCTGAAATCACAATGTGTTTGGTTCCTACCTTAATTGTAATTTATTCAGTTCTTACCTTCCCAAACCAAACACAACGTTTTGAAAAATAGAACACTCCGTGATCAGTGATGTGACAGAAATGTTTTAAACCATCGATACGTATCAGTACTGTTAGGTTCTGAAATCACAATGTGTTTGGTTCCTACCTTAATTGTAATTTATTCAGTTCTTACCTTCCCAAACCAAACACAACGTTTTGAAAAATAGAACACTCCGTGATCAGTGATGTGACAGAAATGTTGTAAACGCGTCCCTTTATTCGTAGAAGAAAAACACTACTTTCGAGGAGCCCGTTCGATTCTTACATTATTTGATTAGTGTTTGATTATACTAGCTCGTTTTTAAACTTTAAAACTATCCCTTATTACAATCAACCAAAGCCATCAATATTATTGGCGTTACTTACAGTCCATAAACAGTTTTTTACATGTGAAATCCCGCAATTTCGTATATAACATTGCATAACAAGTACCTTACATTTTTTAAAGAATTTTGCTTATCGTAAATATAAGAAATTTAAGTACTTGTATTGTATACTAATATTTTAATGATGATTTGGTAAAACATGTGAAGCTAAAGGAAACAAAATCATGTTTTACAAATAAATACCCTTCGGTTCATAGAAGCGCGTGGGTTCCTTTTTAGCCTGTTGGCATTATTTCAAATAGGGTTTTATCCGGTGCTAGCCTCTTCAACCTGTTTTAGTAATAAAGTCAAAAGGACATCATTTGTAGGCAATATGACTTTATTTGTGTGTTTTGAGAAAACAGTCGACAATCCCGCAGCGGATAAACGGGGAACCAACGGGGTGTCAACAAGTAGGTGGAAGGAGTTGAAGGCGACTCAAAAATACAAGCCACGATTAAGTTAATAAAATATTTCAAATGACAGGGCACTAAGTGAGAGAGTTATGATACAAGTTATCCTCTCTGCCTAACTCTGGGGAGAAACAACTAGATTGTTGGTTAGTTATTTTATTTATTTATCACATTACGTAAATACATTTTATAGCATATAACATAATGGAAAGTACATAATATTGTATGAAAACTAATCGAAATTGAGAATATTTAATTAATTGAAAATAATCAAAATGTGTGTAAGTGCTATTATGTCTTGTCAAGTCGATATTAGTTTCCAGCTAGACAGATTGCATATTCTAAGGAACCAAATGCTTCAGTTATGTGTGGTGTAATATTTTTTAGCTATTGTTTGTCTTCCCAACGAAACTCCCGATCAAATTTACGATTAATTTGGTATACCGATTTTTGTGGATTAGTTATAAAAAGTGAAATCAACAGGGTGAACAAATGTCAGTGAAATGGCAAACGTAATTATTGGTTCGCGATCTATTCATCGCGATTCAAATATTGAATTACCAAGATTAATTTCCGTTTTCGAATGTCAAAAGATGTTTTTGTATGTGTGAAGAGAACCTAACTTATTTCACTTGAGAAACTTCAAATGTAAAATGTACGTCTATGAAAGTAGGCGGGCACTATTTTATAGTCTTCGAAAGTGGGCAGAAACCCCCATAGACAACTTAGAATAAAATATAATTGAAAACAGGCAAACGGAGCGAATTCTCACTTGGCTGATCGGTTTCTCAGAGTGTGTTTTGAGTAAAGGTATGAATAAATAAAAAAGGGATTATTTAAAAAAATCCGACTTTCCTCTACCCAAGCCAAATAACCATGGATCGATGTATTACATTTTTCAGGTTTTAATGTTTATTTTTGTGGATATTTTATTATACATTTTCGGTCCCAGATATGTACTCGTATATGTCTTTTGATATTTTGCCGTATTGCTCCTCGGGACAAGGAGATCCTTTCAGGTGTGACCTCTTGTTAAATATGTATAACCGATTGTTTTAAAAGATTTTTTAGGTTTTTGTGTAGGTGGGTAATAAACTTTTTTTATGTAGTTTTGATGAACATTTAGGTAGTAAATTCCTAGAACAGTTCATCGTTACAGAACCAATATAATGGATTTTAGAGCTTTCACAGGCGGATCTAAATTGTTAGCTGGCCAGTCAGTTAATAAATCAGAATAACTTTGTTTAAACCACTGTTTTTAATCCCTATGTTTAAAAATGAATGATTGCCTGCCTGTCTGTCCTCGATTTTCTCGAAAATTACTCGACCGGTTTCGCTAAAAATAGCACAGTTCATTAGTTTGTACCAGGAAGGTTAAGAGAGTAATTTGAATGAAATCCAATATCTAAAATATATATGTAGCCACAGATTACATATTCAAAAGAAGGTTTGTTTGGGTAGAATATTTTCAGCATTTAAAACACAAGTAGGTACCTACTTAAGAACTTTATTATTTACATATATTTTGAAAAAATAAATATTTAGAATGAAATAAAATTTTCAAATGAACGTTTTTTTTATTGTAATTTCTTCAAAATATTGGTATTCACTTTGTGGCATCATGATTAATAAATACATTAAAAATTACTTTTTATTAACCACTTTATTAATATATACATATCAACATGTTTCGAAAGCGATGCTTTCTTCATCAGGAATGTATAGAATACTAAAAAATAATAATGTCACGTATCGACAAATGATAAACATAGAACACAATAATAATTGACAAAATTATTAAATTGTTTCTATGTTTCTTTATTTCTTTGTTTCTTTGTTTCTTTGTTTCTTTGTATCTTTGTTTCTTTGTTTCTTTGTTTCATTGTTTCTTTGTTTCTTTGTTTCTTTGTTTCTTTGTTTCTTTGTTTCTTTGTTTCTTTGTTTCTTTGTTTCTTTGTTTCTTTGTTTCTTTGTTTCTTTGTTTCTTTGTTTCTTTGTTTCTTTGTTTTTTTGTTTCTTTGTTTCTTTGTTTCTTTGTTTTTTTGTTTCTTTGTTTCTTTGTTTCTTTGTTTCTTTGTTTCTTTGTTTCTTTGTTTCTTTGTTTCTTTGTTTATTTGTTTCTTTGTTTCTTTGTTTCTTTGTTTCTTTGTTTCTTTGTTTCTTTGTTTCTTTGTTTCTTTGTTTCTTTGTTTCTTTGTTTCTTAGTTTCTTTGTTTCTTTGTTTCTTTGTTTCTTTGTTTCTTTGTTTCTTTGTTTCTTTGTTTCTTTGTTTCTTTGTTTCTTTGTTTATTTGTTTCTTTGTTTCTTTGTTTCTTTGTTTCTTTGTTTCTTTGTTTCTTTGTTTCTTTGTTTCTTCGTTTCTTCGTTTCTTCGTTTCTTCGTTTCTTTGTTTTTTTGTTCATTGTTTCTTTGTTTCTTTGTTTCTTTGTTTCTTTGTTTCTTTGTTTCTTTGTTTCTTTGTTTCTTTGTTTCTTTGTTTCTTTGTCACTTTTTTTCTTTGTTTCTTTTTTTAGATATAGTAATAGTTGTCACAAGGCATTACTTTTGCTGTCAAATCAAAAAAAAAACCCGAGCAAGGCCGGGTACATATCAGCTAGTATATAAATATCTAATAGTTCGTCAATTGGCTAGCAACAATAAAATAGCTTTAAACCATTGCCTGTTTATAAATGGTAAGAAACAAAGCAGATTCAGTCGAGTTCTCGTGAGAAGTGTTCTGAAACAATTAGACGGAGCTAGTATCCGGCTGACCTCAGTTCTCGCTCCCCACCTCTGTGTTCTGAGGTCAGAACTTGTTGACCTGTCCGACTTGAGGCCAAGAACTTATTTGTTTCATTCAATCGCCTCTGAAATAAATAAAACAAATTTCCTTGAAAATGAATTTACTTTCGGCCATTATTATTAGTTTCTTTGGGTAGGATTTTCATTGCCTTCGTTAAAATTTGATTTACATAATTGGTATAATATTATATTTATTATTTTACCATCGATGTTTTAGATGGTTTAGGCATGTAGACCGAATGAATAAAGAAAGGAGTGTAAGAAGAATATGTGACGGGAATGTGAATGAAGCAAGAAGTGGACGCCAAGATCGAGTTGTTTGGCGATCCGCCCTTTGTGCCTACTCCTGCGAGGAAACGACGTGACGGTTAGTTAGTTAAATATGTTTAGAATATGGATATATTTTTTTACCTGACAATATTTGACAATCTCTATTTATTACTACCAATGATGGTAGTATGAACTAAGCTGAAAATGTTGCTTGTCTCGTGATGGAGGACTTCTCCAGCCGACAAATTGAACCCACGATGCCTGTGCGGAAACTGGACGCAATGTCAACTCAGCCACTGACCGGTCTTTCATATATCGAGAAAGAAAAAAAACATAATTTAGCAATAAAATAAACACCAGCACAGACCGGTTAAAAATCAGCAGATATTATTTAAAAAAATCACAATTTAGACAAAAAAAAATGCCACACAATCAACTGCTTGGAAAGCGACTAAGCTGACCGGCATGAATTTTAGAGTTCGAATGTTACGTGCAAAACTCCGTACTCAAATCACATCCGAAAATATATTATTTAATTTATTTACTTACAGTACATAGGAATGCATCTACAAACAAAGGTATCTGTTTTCATATTCAACGGAGGTAGAATATACAAACATGGGTATCTGTTTTCATATTCAACGGAGGTAGAATATACAAACATGGGTATCTGCTTTCATCAACGGAGGTAGAATATACAAACAAAGGTATCTGTTTTCATCAATAGAGGTAGAATATACCAACATAGGTATCTATTTTCATCAATGTAGGTAGAATATACAAACATAGGTATCTGTTTTCATCAACGGGGGTAGAATATACAAACATAGGTATCTGTTTTCATCAACGGAGGTAGAATATACAAACATAGGTATGTGTTTTCATCAATAGAGGTAGAATATACCAACATAGGTATCTGTTTTCATCAATGGAGGTAGAATATACAAACATAGGTATCTGTTTTCATCAACGGGGGTAGAATATACAAACATAGGTATCTGTTTTCACATTTAACGGAGGTAGAATATACAAAAATAGGTATCTGTTTTAATATTCAACTGAGGTAGAATATACAAACATAGGTATCTGTTTTCATATTCATCGTAGGTAGAATGACTTGACTTTTTAATTTTTTTTTCCAACTAGATGTTTCTATTTTTTACATCTTCAGGTATTGCGTGAAATATTTCGGGAATTTATGCATCTATCTCCGTAAACAATTCCTGATTTATTAATGACTTGCATATGTGTACCCGGCCTTGCTCGGGATAATTTACTTTTTTTAAATATCATGGAGCCATTCGTAAGTTGGTATAGGAAATCCTTTGCAGAGCAGAACGTTCTGTAAAAATATCATTAGCTCCATGTGGAAAACAAACATTTTTTTTGTGGTTACAAAATATAGTACAGGTACCAGTAATTAAGTTATATATCAAATTGCTGTCAGATTTCACCAGTTCAGACAATCTTCAAAACTTTCTTAGAAAAGTATCGATTCTATTCCGATAAATATACGAAACCATAAAAACAGCGCAAAACAACAAAATGCATTCAGCTAGAGAATGTAGAGAGCAGTTAAGTTTACCCACCACGTTGCCACCCCGGTATAAGTAACTTACGGTTACTCCTTCAGGGAGCACGTCAAGGACTCTAATTTTTTAATTAAACGAATCTGTAATTTTTGAAAGACTGTAAACCCTTAAGTGTCCTGGACAGCTTTCGTACAGAAGGAGATTAGTCACACATGCACATCAAATTGGGTGATACAGGTACTTACGTTGACAAAATACAGCCCTCAGCGGCCCATTCTGTCGATACCTGGAGTAGTAGAAGATGGAGTGCGAGAGAGCACTAACAAATCTATGAATAAACAAAGAAGAAACACAAAACAGATATTTCCAGAATAGCCACGTAAACCAATTTTCTCATTTACATACATTATTTACAATTAAGAATTTTCTAAACGCTGAAGAAATTGAAACTTGTAGTTACTGTTCGAGTTACCTAATAATTGTTTAATTTGTGATTTGAAAGAATTGTAATTTTTTTCTGTATTGATTTTATTTTTGGGTTCGAGTCCCAGATGTGACTGAAATCTTTTTAGTTTCTGTCCCTTTGTCCGGTTTCATCTTTCATTTTGGTTATTTTAATATTATTTTCTTCAATGATTAAATATTACAATAAGGGTTCTTAAATCTCAATAAAAATAATTAATAATTAAAAATTGAATTCTTTAGACTTTTATAAAAAATCAATAGATATCTCATATAAATAAAAAAAGTCGGATTTAAATCTGAGACACTATTTAAGTTTGCAATTGAGTTCGGGTAGAACTTTGTAAACACCTTGTTCGGTTGCAACTTCATATCTATATTCTTCCTTTCCTTGTCCATAATCCTTTGAAGTCCGTTAATTTTGAAACGGTTTTTATTGCTAGAGGGAGTATGTTAAATACTTTTATAGAATAGTAATAACAATAACAATATCAGATTAAGGAGAGTTTGCAAGTAATTTGGTGACGCAATACCTTTTTTTGTTTATTAGCCATTTGTTGAAGTTCTGATGTAACCATTTTAGCTTGTTTGGTGTTATACGAGTATGTTGAGAGGTTTCTATTAGGAAGATGTTGAATATGAGAGGTGCGAGGATTCGTGTTTCTTGGCAAAAGTGGATTAAACTTTGGTATTTGAAAACGATTGTAAGATTTAGCTCTTGTATTTTGTGAGTGAGATATGTAGGATGGTGATGATTTTACGCAGTTACTGTTGATAATTTTTTTTAATAAATAATTTTATAACTAAATAACTAACCAACTAACCATTACGCCGTTTCCCCGCAGGGGTAGGCAGAAAAGACGGACCGCCAAACAACTCGATCTTGGCATACACTTCTTGCGTCATTCACATTCATACATCGTCTCATACATTATTTTCTATTATTCCGACTTCTGACATTGCCCGACTCAAGTATTTGATTCACTTGATCGTGCCATGTCTTCCTCGGGCGTCCCCGGCTTCTTCTTCCAGTCACATTCACGTCATACATTCTTTTTACGCTCCTTTCTTCGTTCATTTGCTCCACATGCCCAAACCATCTAAGCGTCCGTTTCTTAATCTTACTCATTACGCTTACTTCAGCCTTGCATTCTTTACGAATTTCAATATTTTCCACACGATCATTCATGGTTTTTGCATACATTCGTCTAAGAGATCTCATTTCTACGGCATTCAGTTTACTTTCATCCTTCTTCTGCCAATTCCATGCCTCACTGCCATACATCGGGGTTGGTATCAGCACTCCATTGTGGACTGCTAGCTTCGCTTCTTTGGACAACTTTTTGTTAGCGCCACCCGCGTCCAGTCCTCCGTTAATGTAGTTTCCTGCATTCACCCTTCTTTCAATATCCCTATCAGTCTTTCCATCTCTCGTAAACATACTTCCCAAATATACAAACTCATCGACCTGCTCCAAGTATTCGTCATTCACAACTATATTGGCTTTTGAAGAATTGTAAATTATTTTAACTATGAAAAATAACGAAATATTCTGGTATTTATGTTTGAACGTCATTATTGAAAAAAAGAAAATTGGACTGAAGTTTCTTATTGTCAATTTTAAATACGCTGCAATACAAAGGCTAAGTTACATTTTCTGTTATTTTGTCGTTGAAACAGTTTCTGACAGTGTATTTTTAGCTGAAAGTTTCCCAGTGGCCGTAGCCGTTGCCTGCGACTGTTGGTGTAATTGGAGCCCGTAAGGGAAATGGGGAAGTAACACTTAAAAAGTCAAACATTTAAAGGCAAACAAATTTAGCGGTGAGAAAATACAGCGTTTCCCCAACTAACAATTCTAACTTCTCTGTTTAGCAGCTAGAGCTTTTGTTTAAGCATTAATAAATTACATGTTTTAAGAACGAGCGTTTTTCAACTAAGCTCCAAGATATAGTCCGTTCTCTGTTTTGGCGGAAGCTATTTAACAACTCTAAAAACTAAATGTAAAAAGTATGGTTTTCTGAGTTGCACTCTGAACACCTTCCCGCCGCCAGGGGTCGGTACATACTATACCACATGTATATAAAAGTTGATTGGTTTCAAGAAATGTACCGGTATAGATAACTCTGTAATGAAATTAACTAACTAAATAATTGACTAATCTTTACAAATGCTTCAAAAGAAAAACAAAAGTAATATAAGTAAGCGCACAACAAATAAATTCAATAAGAGCAATTCTGTGGTACAAATAAATATTTCAGCACATTAGTAACCCATAATACAAATAGACTAGAGCACACTTACAATACTCGTCTCAATTTTAGTGATGGATTAATAGTTCCTAAGCATACAAACAAATATGGACAAAGAACTTTAGATAACATGATTCCTAGCTGTTTAAATATGTTACCCGCTGAAATAAAAATATGTATTAAAACTAAACCGTTAATAAATATATTTTTAACTTTGCAGCTGAAAGAAGCTAAAAAATATTTGTGTTTTAATAATTGTTTTTGTGTTTAATTAGTAGAACTAATTTTTTTAAAAATTTTATGTAAATCAAATTTAATAATGTTATTATTAAGTTCTGCGAGTATTTTTAGTTTTCATTACAGCTGTTTCGGCGTTTAAGGCCATTTTTAAACTATATATTCACCGCTTCTCAGTATGTTCACATTATCAAAATAATAAAACACATTGTAAGGGCCCCCATACCATTCACGTGGGGCGCCAGTGTGAGGGTTAACAGTGTAAGCCCCCCCCCCCCCCAAGTTGGCGCCAGTGTAAGGGTTACCACGAAGGAGATCACATAAGAAAAAGGAAAGTTATGGTTACCGTGAGACGGCCGACTCTCAGCTCTCCTTGACTAGCTCTGTAGGGTAGAGTAGTGACTCCGTCTCTCTGGATCGTAGATCGGCTTCCGCCTCATATCTGGCCAAGGAAACTAGGGACTCCCATACCATTCAAATGAAAGAGTCTAGTTCTCAGTACAGGGTTTATTGCGAGGGGGAACACATTATATTTACATCAAAACATACGATTGATTTAACCTAAAAATACATCCTGCATATTGTATACTGAATCTCTCTCGCTCGGGAACTAAATCGGGCATTTACGGGAGGCAAATCATTATCTCAGCATAGTTAATAGGGGTAAGATACAGCTTACAAGGTCATTGGCGTCGAGGTTCACGTCCTTCTATCGTAGATGCGTAATGCCGGGAACACACGCGGCTAGCAGTTAATAGGTCGCATGGAGTTTAACACTGTTTATAGACATTACAAGCTAGATTGTTGTCCAGCGGTGTCTCACAAGGATAAGGAGTTTACATTGCCAAATGCGAGGTAAGCGCGATAACGCTTACCCACGCGCAAGCGGCCATTGCTAAAGGCAAGTCGCTCTGCTGTTTACACTCACAACCTATCGGTACCAATGCCGGTTTTGTTCTGCTGGCCAGCGACGCGGTGACGGGCAAAAGTCTCGCCCTGGCAAAACCGGAACCAATAATAATCTGTGCATATTACCTAGGGACTAGAATACATCTTACTGTAGCGAATTCGTTGCGTTAAAACATTTAAATAAATTAATTAAGAAAACATTATCAGTTAAATACGATGAAATACATTATAAATGTGAAAACCTCACAGAATTCAGAATTTTAATTGTTTTCTAAATAAATCGGTTTTACCGATGATAAGTCATTATTTTTACAAACCCGTCCAAATTAGAATGTGGTTGGAGTAAATAAAATCATACAAATACGTCTTCGCAATGTGGATTAACCGCAGTTTGAAAATAGCCTTAAACGCCGAAACAGCTGTCACAATAATAAAATCTAAAAATACTTACAGAACTTAATAATAACACTAATAAATTTGATTTACATTAAATTTTAAAAAAAAATGTTTTATATGTTTTATTTTATTTTTATTTTATGTAGATACATATTGTTTGTAACTTAACCTTAACTGTAAATTCAGTATAAGGTTTTGAATAAGAAGTGGTTTATCGGGACTATTTGCTTTACATTTTTGTAAAATGTCATTTTCTTATAAAAAAAAGATGTTTCAAAAAACCCACTTTATTAATTAATTAATTTTCACGAATTATGAAAAAGTAATAGAATAAAGTCAATTGCGACAGAGGTATAGGTAACCTACTCATAAATGATAAAATAGCCGTGTTTAGTGACCAAATATGAATAGCCAGATACTTCCCTGCCTGTCTCTTTCTGTTCTCCCCACTACCCTCACCCTCAAAATATAACCCAATTGGGGGTGTCATGTACCCACTAGTTCAAGACGGTTGGGAACTGTTGGGACTCTTGTATACATATTAAAAATGTGTATTAGTATCAAAGACAGATTTCAAACTTACATATTAATCCCTAAAAAGTATCTAAGAAATCAGCGTCCTTTTCCTTTGCAAACCGAGTAACGAAAACCCAAACCAATGCACACCCGTTCTTAAGGCTTTGAAGTATGAACCTTAGATCAAATATTCCCAGTCATTCCTACTTATGAATCTTCCGATTTTTTTATTTACCTCTTCCACGCGGAATTTCCTTCAGGGCCTATGTTATCTTTGGGGATGCTGTGTGAAAGATCTTTTTAGAGAAAGAAAGAGGAGGAAGTTTTGGAAAGTATAATGGTATGATGAGGAGTGGGTAGGAATCTGGGGGTCAGTGTATCCAGGAGTTACGAACGTAACTACTGCGGTGCAAGGCGATGAGTCGAGAGACTTCGGCTGGGGAGGTCAAAAAGTCTCCATCAACCAGCAGCTTCAAGCCAAGCCTTTTTTTTAATTTTATACATGCGGTACTTTTAAAGAAAATTGAAAGATGTTTTAATATTTTAAAAAAAAAATTAAAAAATAAACAAACATACTTTAACGACCAGTGTTTGTACATTGTGTACTTTTTTATTATTTCTTTGTATGACAGTATTTTTAATTTCAACATTATTTTCTTTCCCTTCACATTCTTGTAAAAATTATTTGTATAGTTTATTTACCTCCTGTTACTTTATTTAAACATTTTGCACTTTTTAAAATTCTTCCTGAGTAACACAATTTTAAATTCCTTGATTTGTCTAAATATTATTTTAAAGGTTTATTTATCTGTATTATATTAATCAGTGAGAAATGGCTAGGATGCAGGCGACTTCTCCAGATATTGTATATTGTTTTGATATTACTGTCTGTTTCTGTACTTTCTCCTTAAATAAAATAAATATAAAAAGACAATCCACAAAGGTAGCGAATCATTTGGGGTGACCTATGGCAAACGTGTCGGTTATGCAATGAATGGTTCCCGGTATGGCGGTACCCATTCCCGCCTTCCAAGTAGATGAATTCATAAAGATAAATAGATACAATTTCATCATACGTCATGATGAAATTTTGTTAAAAGTTGCATCTCTCCCTCGACTCAAATCTCAAATATATTCATGAACTCTATAATTCCAGATAATAAGCACGCTTAAACCTATCAGGGCATTGATTATTTATCAGTTTAAAAAATTACATAAAGATGATAAAATTTATATAAATTTGGCTTCCTTTTGTCCGTTCTTTGAAAAGTTGTCAAGGATCACCGTTCAAGGGTAAAAGCCAAATCCATACATATAAACCCATAAAAATAGTGTTTTGTCTTCTCCATACTGAAAATGTTATTTTGTATATACGAGTATGTGCTATTGCAACTAGAACTACTCTATCTAAAATTTTATTCAGTTGTTAATGTAAAATTAAATTATTAGTTGTTAATTAAAATTAATCTAAAATTTTATTCAGTTGTTAATAATAATTTCCGAACTGAGTCATTAAAAAATTCGCTTGTACGTTGATTTCACGTAGAAGGTAATACTTTTCCAGACATTATATATATGTTCAACTGCACGGAATTCAAATGCAAACAGACGATTATTGCGTACATTCTCAACAATTATTAATAATATACTCGTATGTATCTAGAGTATACGTTTCAGTGAATGCGAAGTGTGTTTGAATATTCGCCTCTATTGATAATTATTTGGAATGGTACTAAGACTATATTATTTGTTGAATTTGTTCGTTAGTCAAATTAAATATTTACTTGTTGTATTTCGTGAAGGCTATCTATTTTATCAATATACTTACTGTGATGTGTTTTGGACGCGGGGCACTATTATAATTTGAATTTTTATAACAAAATATGTAAAATCCCATATGGGGCGCATACAATATAATAATTAATAAAGGTATTTGAGTCTGATTATATTAAAAACATACATTTCTTATCATATGAAAACCCTGTAAATTTCCTTTTAATTGTGACCCGTATAATATTTACATTATCCCCGTATCGATATTATGTATTTTCAAAGCTTTTCGACTCTCAGCAGCAAAAATATGAGTGTTTCAAACCAACGTAAGAATCCGTACCTTGCTTTAACGGCAACACTAAAAATATTAAAAATATACCTAGCAAACAAATTTGGAAGCGAAAAAATCCGGAATGGCAGAGTCCACTCAAAGTAAAGTGCCATCCTTATACCATTACTCGGGAAATACATACGTGTTTTAGTAAGACATATTCTTTGAAATGAATTTCATTCGTTCTTTTTTCTGTTATTTTTCATCCTATTCTTTAGGTCCATGAAATCTGGTCGTTACACTTTGTTACATTAATATGATCACACACTTGGTTACAAGATAATATTAATAATTTCGATAAAACATGGAACAGAAAAGAGACAGCAGATAAAAAAGTATCGGTCGCAACTGGAACTCGAACCCAGATCTTCTAGTCTCACTGGGACTGGCGTCTCTATCAATAGAGCTATTGAGACCAAATTATTTTCCGTCAATTATATCGATCTCATATTTCAATTTAAGAATTATTAATATTTAACCATCAAATTGAAGAATTCATAACGTCCATTATAAGGGGTCATAGATCTATAGATCTCTCGGCTGAGATCGGTGGCTTCATTGAACTGTAGCTCTAAATTCCGTTGCTTGTACATCGAGACTTTACGGGGAGAAACGGGCTATACGAGAGAACTCGCTTTACGAGAGAAGGGATTCTTATTTATAATTTATAAATCGTTATCGTAATCACGTTTTAATCCCGTATCCCGAGAGCGTAATAATAAACCGTTAAAACTTGAACCAGACGACGCGTATAAACTTTCTGCTAACTTGAGCCACTTGAATAATTAACAGACCTTTAAACTACGTCCGTTCAACAACCAATTAAGTCCGTTAAATTGTGACTCGGGTAAAAAAAAAACTTTATAGTTCAATGGCTACCAGAAGTCTGATTCCGGTTCTTTTGAATAAGACATTGTTCTCATTATTGGGGTTAAGAACTTTTTGCCTAACTGCGGTTTCAGTTTTCTCGGATGTCAACTGTCATTCAACGAATGAAATTCTTTAAAAATATCGATATTTGCTTAGATTATAAAATAAATTCTCAATATTATAGCATAATAGTGTTATTAAATTAACCGAATTAACGAAATTACGATGTTTGTAAAAATAGGAAATACCAAATAAAAGTTATTGTACAAATTATAATGAAGTGCAAGTGGAAACGAAATAATAATAAACTACGGGTGTTAAGTGTGTATGGTGAACCTATAATGTTTAATAAAACTATGATCATTAAACCACCCACTCTTTAAAAATGTATTGTCATTGACATGTAATTAGAATCGCAGTTAAGCAAAATCTCTTTAACCCTGAGGATAAGGACAATTCCTTATCCTTATAAATAACCGGAATCAGGCCCCAGGCACCAATAAACTGTTCGGGATATTTCACGGGAAAGTTGGAAGTACGAGTAGAAGAAACAACCGAAAACGCTCTTCCTTCTTCCTGTCCTTATAAATAAAGAATAATCGTCGTTTTCTAAATGGAATATTGCATGGTAAAGTTGGAAAGTACGAGTAGAAGAAACAACCGATCTCGCTCTTCCTCCTTCCTGTCCTTATAAATAAAGAATAATTGCCGTTTTCTAAATGGAATATCGCATGGTAAAGTTGGAAAGTACGAGTAGAAGAAACAACCGAACTCGCTCTTCCTCCTTCCTGTCCTTATAAATAAAGAATAATTGCCGTTTTCTAAATGGAATATCGCATGGTAAAGTTGGAAAGTACGAGTAGAAGAAACAACCGAACTCGCTCTTCCTCCTTCCTGTCCTTATAAATAAAGAATAATTGCCGTTTTCTAAATGGAATATCGCATGGTAAAGTTGGAAAGTACGAGTAGAAGAAACAACCGAACTCGCTCTTCCTTCTTCCTGTCCTTATAAATAAAGAATAATCATCGTTTTCTAAATGGAATATCGCATGGTAAAGTTGGAAAGTACGAGTAGAAGAAACAACCGAACTCGCTCTTCCTCCTTCCTGTCCTTATAAATAAAGAATAATTGCCGTTTTCTAAATGGAATATTGCATGGTAAAGTTGCTGAAGAACCACGATGGAAAATTTCTTTAATATGTATATTTTTATAATCTAATCCTTATGCATCTATTTTTCTCCTTTCTATCTTCTACTTTCTGTAATAATTTGTCGAATTTTCAGCACGTTTATATATATATATATATATATATAAATATATATATTTTGTAAATTAACGGCAAATCCATAATTTACGCAAACGAGTATGTATAACGATGGAAACAATAAATAATACCAAATGTAAATTTTCCACTCCTGATGATAAACTACGAGTAAAGTGAGGCAATATACAGTTTTACATCACTTAGCGTAAACTATATAAGTCAGAGAAGGGGAGGGTGGAGGGGAACATAGGAGTGGGATAAAAGTACGAATGACTATAGTAGATGGAAAGGTGGTTTAAGTTATATAGTTTGAGAGCGGTGGTGTAATGGATTTTAATTTAAGATCACGTTTAGTTAAAAATGTCAATGTGGTAATAATTTAATATGAATGAGTAAGTAGATCTGTAGATAAAAGAGTTTTGTATGTATGTCCATATATTTACACTAGAATTAGCGTACGCACGGTACCTCATACTCGTGAAAACATATTAATATTTTGCACAGTCAAATTTACTTCACATTTCATGTTTTGTGAATTATTTCCTGCACACCGTTGAGAGTCTGGATGAATAAGAGTGGAACACCCGGTCACAGGTATATTCGATTATTGGTAGCAAGAGCAGGAGCGCTATTCTGGTTCTTTTTAAGGAAGATTCCTTATCGTTTTCCTCAGGCTTAAAGATTTCTCGATGATTAACTACGGAATTCCGGAGAGACATAGTTAAAAAATCCTAAACACACTGTTAAGAGATTATTTGAAAACGCAAATAATGAAATATCATCAAGTGACACTAGGTTATGTAACATTACTTTTTAAAACAATTACATTATATTATGACACATTGTAATACATTTTTATATTATTATATACGCATTTGAACGCAGTATTACGTTTTTTAAAAAGGTACCTACCTCACTAGATAGTTATCACATTTTTTTGTCACTTATTCTACAATTGACATTTTCCGTCGTGGTTAATCTATGCCGACCGTAGAGGTGGGTTATTCCACTTATTTTCCGAACTTAGTTCCAATTCCGAGTTCAGCCACATGGACTAGATTCCTCGGACTCGGTCCTTCCTTCCTTTCGGTCCTCTCGGGTCCGCCATTTCGGAAACAAAAATCATTCATATTACACCATTGAATAGTTTCTGACACCAATACAAAAACTTATTTGTTCCTTGAGTGTGAGTTCGGAACAAGTGAATCAAGATTTGCAAACTCGGAGTGAGAACACCGCCTTTGGAATCGAATTCATTGGACTCAGTCCAGCCGGAACGACTCTTATCTATGCCGCGCCTACCGTGTAGTACCGTGCCGAAGATGTCTACATCTATATAATGTTTAATATTGTTAACTAACTAATAATGTTTAAAGTAAATAATAATGTAATTGGTAACTTGTTTAATATTGAGTTTTTTTCTTGTTAAAACTATGCAAATAGTGACATTTTTAATTAATGTCTTTCGTTGAATTCAGCTGACAGCTGTCATCCGAGAGAACCGGAACCACCGTTCAGCGAGAAGTTTTTAAGCCTATATAAATGGATAAGGAATCTTCATGAAAAAGATTGGGAATTGCACCCCAGTTCACAACTATTTATTTAAATTGTCGATTGTGTACGAAACGAGTTGCCGGCATTAGAAACCCCTGCTCGGGATTTTTTTTTTGGAATAAAGTTATAGAGTTGTGAATTCTAGCTTGTTGTTTGGGTGCTATAAATGATTTGACAGTGAAAGTAATGCCGTGTGATGAGTATTACTATCTCTAAATAAAGAAACAAAGGAATATTCTTTTTAATTTTTTATTTTATTCAAAATATATCTAAATAATAAAGTTCTCAAGTAGGTACTTTCCATTAACAAAATATTCTACCCAAACAAACATTTTTCTTTTGAATATGTAATCTTTGGCTAACCATAGTGGTATATATCTATTAGGCCTTCCACAGGAGCGTGCGGCCAAATACTAAAAAAACCATAGCGTCGAAAGATTCGACCATCCGGTTGTCCTTTCATAAAGTTGGAAGCTTGACTTTAAGAAGGATGACCGGATGGTCGAACCTTTTGACGCAATGGTTTTTTTGCGATTGGGCGGCTCACTCGTGTGAAAGGTACTTATGGGCTAGCCTCAATACAATATGGCGGGCTCAATGTTTTTTATTCCCTATTTAAACGTTATAGCAAGAGTTTTAGGTGTTGGATTTCATTCAAACTACTCTCCGAACCTTTTCGGAATAAACCAATAAGAACAAACAATGCTATTTTCTCCGATTCCGATGGAGTAATTTTCGATAAAATCGAAGACACACAGACAAGCATTCATTGCTATATATAGAGATGAATATCACTGCATACAGCGTAATGAAATAACTAAAATGATTAAAACTGTCAGAAAGAAAAATTGTCTTTGACTTAACTTTTATTTTCAAAATTTTAAATGGTTTTATAGACAGCCCTGATATTGTCAGCTTCATTGCATTTAATATTCCAACTAGAACTACTCGACCTAAAATTTTATTCAACTGTAACGATAATTTCAGGACTGAGTCATTCAAACATTCATTGGTACCTAGACTCCACATAAAAGGTAATACATATTCAGATATAGTAGACATTTTCAACTGCTCGGAATACAAATACAAACAAACGATTATTGCATACACTCTCAATAATTATTAATATATGTGTCTGGAGTATAAGTAACAGTGAATGTGAGATATGTTTTGATTATTCGCCTCTGGAACTTATTACTTAGAATGGTACTTACACTATGTTATTCCTGTATTTGTTCGATATATTATCTATGAACCTACTGTAATGTGTTTTGTACCTGTTTATTATGTATAAGCCCATATAGGGCGTATATTATACAATAAATAAATAAATAATGAAGGTGGGACTAAAGAGTAGATAGAACTGTGTTCCAAAAATCAGGATTCACCTAAAAAAAATTTTTAAAAAACTTTTCGGCTGCGAAAATACATGCAAATAGTAATCACGATTTTACCAATCTAAGCTCCCTGGCACGGAAAAAGTGTCCCGCCGCCACTGGACGGGACAGGGAAAGGGCGGGAACATGGCAGAGGGAGGGGAAGGGGGAGGGTGAGCTGTATGCAGTGATATTAATGGTCATTTACTAAACCCAGAAGCGCTTAAATGGTGGCCGCTTGTGGGTTATTATGCCGTGCTCATTTTGTTTCTCTCTCCATTAAAATACCTCTGAAAGGCCAGCAGTCCTCTGGCACTCTCAGTTCTAGGATATGCCGTGATAAAAATTTGCTATAGGAGGAATGGAGAAATTCACTATTTATCGCAATTTCAGAAAAACTTGTGTTGAATAGATTAAATTAAGCCATACCAGAAAGCAATCGCGAATTTTGTTTAATTTGTATTTCTTTCAGAAATGGGTAGTTAATACTTATTCAAAAGATCTATCTTCAGCCTATAAAACAATGTGGCTACATAGTCTCTTAAGGGCCGGTTTTATAACAATCCGTTCGTAACGTTGATACAATTTTGTAATAAATATTTGTACTACCGCCCGATTTCACCATTTTATAAGCGTTCGTTAGATTACGGGTAGTTTGACAGCTGTCAGTTGTTGCCCAACGATTGAAACCGTTTAATAAAAAACAAAATATATATATATATATATAATTTGCATTTGTGAAATGGTTTCTCCATCGAGCTGTGAAAGTGATGACGGACGAATGGCAATTAATAAAGACAAATAAATGGACGGAAAACGATTCGTTAACGAAACGGTTCGTAACGTAACAGAAATTTTACGGTTCATTTATAAAACTGGCCCTAAGGAACCTCTTTCGACGCCACCTGTTAGGATGAACTAAAGAACTGTTCACGCAGGTCGTACTACTAGCGAAATTACTTTTAATGGGTAAAGAAGAAAATGTTTTCCTCAATAGTCGCCCATCTCTTAAACCTTGAGAGAGAGTAGCATTCCTAATAATATTGGCATTGGAACCAAAAAATTTGCCAATTTGGATAATATTGCTATCATAAACTATTCAAAACCGTAAGTCATCAGATGAAGATTCACAACTTAACATAAAGATTATTATTTTTTTTAATTTGCTGTAGTAGGAATTAAAATGTGACCATGCCGACTGCAACGCTACCTATATAGGGCAGACGGGAAGGGCTTTCTCAACTGGATTCAAAGAACATGTAAGATGTTATAAAAATAAAAACACTTCTTCAAAATTCGCAGAACATCTTTTTAGTAAATAACCATGTCCCGCTTGACAACAACAAACCTAAATCCTTACATATAGAAATAAAAAGCCTAAGATTAAATTTACTTCCACAATTAGAAATTAACAAACGAACGAATGATCCTAATATAACATTAATTAATAAAATTAGGAAAATTATATACTCACCGCTTCTCAGTATGTTCACATTATCAAAACAATACAAAACATTTAAATAAATCAATTAAGTAAACATTGTCAGTTAAATACGAGTAAACACATTATAAATGTGAAAACCTCACAGAATTCAGGATTTTAATTGTTTTCTAGCTAAATCGGTAATACCGATAATAAATCATTACCCGTCCAAATTTAAAAGTAGTGGGAGTAAATTAAATCATATAAATAAGTCGTCACAGTGTGGATTAATCATAGTTTTAAAATGGCCTTAAACGCCGAAACAGCTGTCACAACAATAAAAACTAAAAATACTTGCAGAACTTAATAATAATATTATTAAATTTGATTTACATTATTTAAAACAAAAACCAAAAAGTGTATTCAATGGTTCATAAATGTGACTTTAAGGCATCAAGCATTGTCCCGATAGAGTTACCGCAAAGCTTGTACTCGTATATACCATGAGCGTAACTCGCAGACATTTGAGCATAGTTAATCTTCTTAAAAATTCAAAGTCCCCCCACATAGACAATATCCGAATGTTTGACATAAAACGACACAGATATTTTAGGTTCTATATTAATCCATCTGATTAATATAATTTTAACACAAGCTGTAATACCAGATGAACTCAAATATAGTATTATAAGAACTATGTACTGATATAGGAAACTATAGACCGATTAGTATATTTCCCGCTATAGAAAAGATTCTCGAAAAATACATATCTTCAAAACTAACTAAATACTTGCAGTGCTTTTATTTAATAGATTCCAATCAATATGGTTTTAAAAAAAAAATACTGAAATGTTACTTCAAGATTTCTCTAACTATATAAATAATGAATTGAATAACAAAAGACATGTGTTGGTACTGTTCGTAGAGAGGCATTTGATACAGTAGACCTGATGAAATTGTTAAATATTTTGGAGGCAATAGGAGTAAGAGGAAACATTCTCAAACTATTCAAAAACTTTCTAACAAACCTCCAAATTCAGGTAAAAATATCAGACAAATTTAGTAAAAGAAGAAATTTCAAGACAGGAGTTCCACGAGGGTCAATTTTAGGTCCAACACTGTATATTATTTTTGTATCACTTATGAACAAAATATTCTCGTTTGTTAAATATTATCTATACGCTAATGATACAGTACTTGTAAAATCCCAAATTTGGATTATGCCTTGAAATTTTTACGGCAAGATTTTATTTATTTACTAAAATAATCACATGACTCTGGTCTAATAATCAATACTAAAAAAAACGAAATTGGTGCATATAAGTTTCCCGCATGCAAGGTACAACGAGGCACATCATATCCTATTCCTTTGATTGCATTCACAATACTACCGAACAGCCCTACGACTGTACAAGTATCGAATTAGTCAACCAGTATGTGTCTCTAGGTGGTACGGTGGATTGTAACATGAAATGGGATGTACAAATTTCTAACCTCTGTAAGCACCTTCGAGCTATTGTAGGAAAACTCTGGGAAGTAAATATTTATCTGCCCATAAAAAGTATGCAACGAATTTATTTGTCTCTAGTAAAATCGACTGTAAAGTAGTATTGTATAACTTTTTGGGGACACTCGTGTAAGACCAACATAAAACACTTGTAGCTGATTCAAAACACCATGGTAAAGTTGCTACTGAATAAAATAGTTTTTAAGCAAAGGCGGGACATTAATATCATGTACAAATCAATTAATGTATTACCTGTTCGTACTCTTTTGTGGAAAAAAATTCTAATGCGACATATTTCTGACAGTCTGTATAAGGCTGTGGAGGATCATGTATATAATACACGATTCACACAAAATATAGGAATGATAGAGCCAATATTTAAAAATAAATATGGTCAACGAACCCTTGAATACATTGTACTATTTATGTTTAACAAGTTGCCATACAAATTTTAAAAACAATTGCTCTATGATGAAATTCTCACTGATGTTAAAGTGTTATGTAACCTTGTGTATTGATGGTAACAAATATGACAGTCTCCTCGATTGTATAGCTCCTTGATATCTGCTGTATTTAGGCAATTTTTCTCTCTCTCTCTCACATTGTCTATCGAACAGATCTGATCGTCTCCTGGATTGCATATTTCCTTGATAGTTGCGGGTATCTTTAAAATTATTTATCTGCTACTCTCATATTAAGTCTATTCTCACTGTAACAAAACAGTACTACTATTTTTTATCTCTCAATTTGTTTAATACTTGCTGATATTTCGACATTTTTTAAAAATATTAATTAAATCGATATTATGCTATTGGAGTCTAGTATCTCTATAACAAAACTGTTATGCCATTTTCTTTTTTTTAAATATTTTTTCCAACTCGTGTACATTGATCACAACATGCACGCACCTATATTGTTCTAATTTTGCGCTACATTTATATGATGATTGTTATTTATTGTTGTATTATATAATATTGTTAAACTAAACTCCTGCTGACAAGCTAAAAAAACTTCGAATGAAAAACAAAATACTAAAACCGAGGTCAAGCAACCCCGGATAAAGGTTAAACAGTCAATGAACTACCTAGAGATGAGACGCCAATATGCCACGAACAGTTTCCATCGATCTACTTTTGCCAAATTACAAAATGTGTTCACTGCGCCTATACTTTTTAGGTTGATATCCAATGTCGCAAAAGTCACTGTCAAAGTAGAAGGCAGGAGAAGCAATGGAAGATAACCGAATGGTTATACTGATGAAATATGACTTGCGTCCGGAATGTCAGTGTCTACAACAGTGCAGAACCATGAGGAGGTGAGGAACCTTGTCCACCAGGGAAATAGAGTGTGGGTCACGATACTCAGCAATAAAGAAACGACTAAAGAAGAAGATTCTACCCAAAAAAAATAAATTAAAAAGAGTTAATTAAGTGACGGTGCAAAGTGATCTTTTTCCCTCGACAGGATTCAGAGTATACTAAAAAATAATTATATAAACATATATAAATTATAAAAATAGACAAAAGATATGAAAAACGACAAAAACCATGGCAAAAAAACTGACAACAGAACCATTTGTTTCAAAACATGTCGAAATTTATTTCTTAATTTTTTTAAAAATGAATATCGCACAAGAGTCCCAGCTGCTCCCAACCGCCTGGAGCTAGTGAAATTATGGCGTCCCCAAATTGGGAATATTGCGAGGCTTCCAGGAGGGGAAGGGGAAAATATTAATATTTCTCTTTCCTCTTGGCTTCGAAACTCATTGGTAGATCTAGGTACCAACGAATGCAATTCATTCTTTGCTATTTAGCACTGGTTGTGGTTCCAACAGCGCCAGCATAGCCACAATCTGCACCAAAGGCCAGCCCTAATCGCCGCGCGCACGCCTGCAGCTTAAAGCGACAATTACTAATGCAAGTATATTATGCAGATTGAGTTGGCACTGATTACGGAAGATTGATATATTCCCTGCCGGAGTAGTACAGGGCGGCTGCGGCAGAGAATCGGGCGATACGATGGAATGCAATATGTATTGGACTGGATTAGGGAAGGTAATAGATGCAAATTTTCGATTCGATTTGCTCTCTTGGTGGATGCAGGCATAAATGGATTGTACTTTATGTGTGTTCATTGGAAGAGGTTCTTGTTATCGCGTTACTGTGAAGGGAACTTCATGGCATCCATTGTCTGTGAAAATTTGCTCTTTTAATGCATCATTTTTTTTAAGAAAACATTATTTGAACACATTTATTTAAATGTATAAATAACGGCTAAGACAAAAAATTCCACATTTATTTACATAATATCAATGTCAAAATATTAACTAACTAACCATCACGCCGTTTCAATACGACTCGAGTATTTGATTCACTTGATCGTGCCATGTTTTACGATCGTGCCCCAATTCAACCCTTACACAGTCTTGGTAACAAATACTTGGATAATGTTTCTCTGTTCCTTTATATTCCTGTGTATTTTTAGCTTCGGTGCTGTTTTTTTAATTTTTTTTTCAAGTGTTAACTTTTGTAATTCACATTTTTTATTTTTTTATGTGATTTAAAAATGACGTTTTTGTATGTAATTACCCTTTGGGCATTTAAAAAATAAAAAAAATGTCTTTCCCGGGCGTAGGGTACTTCTTCTACCATTAACTTCACGGCCATATATTCTCCTTACACTCGTTTCTTCGTTTAACCGTTCTACATGTCCAAACTATCTAAGCGTTCCTTTCTCAATCTTAACCATTGCAATTACATCAACTTTCCATTAATTTAGGATTTCCTCATTTTTAACACGGTCAAATAAAGTTTTACACACATACACCTGAGAGATCACAATTTCACAGCACTCAGCCTACTTTCATCCTTCCTCTGCCAGTTCCATGCCTTCCTATCATATATCAGGGTCGGTATAAGTACTTCATTGTGGAATGCTAGCTTCGCTTCTTTGGGAACTTTTTTTATTTGTGCCAATCTGTCCTCATTAACTCATTCTTCATATATACTTCATTCTTCCTAGACACGAAAGGCTGTAGATCTTCCATACTGGTAAAAATCAGCACGGCGTCATCAGTATATAACAGGCACCACAGATTGCTTGTTTTCGGGACCAAGTTCACCTCTTTCAATTCTTGCATCCAATTATCCATATATATATATATATATATATATATATATTTCACCCTAACACATGCAACACTCGCTCCATGCATGGACAACACTCACTCCGTACAACCACATTTCACCCTAACACATGCAACACTCACTCCTTGCATGGACAACACTCACTCCGTACAACCACATTTCACCCTAACACATGCAACACTCACTCCTTGCATGGACAACACTCACTCCGTACAACCACATTTCACCCTAACACATGCAACACTCACTCCTTGCATGGACAACACTCACTCTGTACAACATTTCACCTAACACATGCAACACTCTCTCCTTGCATGGACAACACTCACTACGTACAACCACATTTCACCCTAACACATGCAACACTCACTCCTTGCATGGACAACACTCACTCCGTACAACCACATTTCACCCTAACACATGCAACACTCACTCCTTGCATGGACAACACTCACTCCGTACAACCACATTTCACCCTAACACATGCAACACTCACTCCTTGCATGGACAACACTCACTCCATGCATGGACAACACTCATTCCTTGCATGGACAACACTCACTCCATGCATGAACAACACTCACACCATGTATGAACACATTTAATATATATGTATTTTTTGTAGATATACAAAGGCATAGAAAAGTTTCTGTTTTTTTTTCTAGAAACTTCTCTGAAAGCATGCGCAATAAAAAAAATGTGATTCATGCACCCCCTTCCGCTCGTGAAAGCACCTTAAACATCCCATTTTTCGTATTTTCTTTTCATTTGTATTCTTTCAATCAATTCTATCATATAATTTGTAAACTGAACTTAGTAGGCTAATTGTCAGTGGCGTGCTGCTGAACTTAGCAGGCTAATTGTCAGTGGCATGCTGCTGAATAATACTGAATAGTTGTAACTGCCATAGGGATAATAAACCATATAAATAAAGTTTTAAAATGCATAAATAAATTAATTTCAAATGTAAATTCAGTGAATTTAGTAAGGAACTTATGCGCTCATTTTCTCAGTGGGCCATAAGAATCAGCGAAAGACGATAATAAAATAGTCCTTTTCAAATAATCAAGGCACAATTCGTACGCCAACTTGCAAACTACACACATCTTACCATTGGTCATAGAGCAATGCACGCCACTAATAATAGCCCTGTGATTTCCACATTCCATGCGTGACCCTTTACCTTTGCACAGAGTCATAATCACAGCCCTTCTCCAATCTAATGTGATGTAATCCTCCTCGAAACACTGGTTAGTGAGAACTACCCCATATTCATCAGCAATATTGTCAAAAACTTACAATTCTTCATACATGTAATCGATCTTCTTATTTTATTAAATTATTCGTATTATAAGTCAGTAAATTATGCAACATTTTTTATTCTAAAAATATAGCAAAAAAAACAATATTTTTTCGGTAAATTATGTTTTTGACCATTAAAAATAAAACCTTAGAAAATCTGATCTTGTTTGGATTTCGGGAGTTATAATAAAATGCACCGATTTAGAGAGTTGGTCGGATTATAAACTTTGCTGGTAATCTGCAATTACCCAGAAGCATTTCAAGGACACTGTTATAAAATGTTACAAATACAACTCTACACACACGGACATTGTGGGGTTTCGCATGTAAAATTGTTCTGTGGACTGTACAAAACGATGACAAAATAATGGTAGTTTTAGTTGATTGTAGTAGGGGATAGATTAAAGGTTTAAAGTACAAGGATAACTAAACACTTACCGAATTATGTAATAAACGAACATGTTGAAAGAATGTAGTTTTTCTTCTGTCGAACAAGAGAGCACTCAAAACAATTACTCTCAGATCACTGTGTTCCATTTTTCCAAACGTTGTTTTATTGCGGAAGGTAGGGACTGGATAAATAGTAATTAAGGTAAGAATCGAACACATTATCATTTCAGAAACCAACAGACACTATTAAGAAGAAACTTGTTACGTTATAACTTAATCTGTCGCACTTTTCACATAGGAATCCGCAAGCATGTTCAATAATTAATTTTGGCATTATGTTTAAATTAACTCCCGCGATAGTCGCCACAGGAAAGTTACCCCTTAGTAATTTGCAATCTTGAAACTTACACGTTATTATCTGATATACACTGCATGGAGCTAACCCGTGGGTGGCAGTTAGTGCGGCCGCCGCAGCGTGTTGTATGGAACAACGCTGCTCATCTAGATCGGTGGTTGCTGATAGTGTCACCGAGGGGAGGTAATGGAGTAGCACGCCCTACACCTTAAAAGACTACTGCTGCGAGGCACTGCGAGGACCTCCCGCTTGCCATCTACCACCTGCCGGAACCTAATGCGTTCTTACAATATACTGTCGGCGGGGGATCGTTACAGGTTACCCTAATACTACGGGATGGAATTAGTCTATGGAAAGATAAGGGAAATTGCATTCAAGTGTCTGTCTTCATTAGGCGCTGGTTAATGTATTTAAATTTATTGAAAATTTTCCGAATATGCGCATCAACTAAAAAAAATATTTATCTGAGCGTGGTGGTGTAATTACTCAAAATCATACAAACATTCTTATAGGTACAGAGTAATCTATTTCACCAATTGGTGTATTTTAAAAGCAATGTTATCTAATAATCTCATGAAAGTTAATACGAACAAAGCCAGAGTCTCAAAATTCTTTCAGTAAGAGCAATTCTGTGGTACAAAATTATATTTCAGCACATTAATAACCCTATATTTAATAAAAATAGACTAGAGCACACTTACAATACTCGTCTCAATTTTAATGAAGGATTAACTGTTCCTAAGCATACAAACAAATATGGAGAAGAACTTTAGTTTACATGATTCCTAGCTGTTTAAATATGTTACCTACTGAAATTAAAAAAAATTAAAAACTAATCCGTTAATATATAATTTCTTCAAAGATTGGTATTCGCTTTGTGGCGTCATTATTAATAAATGAATTGTATATTATTTCGTATTCACCACTTTATTAATATATTCAGAATTTGTCAATCATATTTTCCAATTGAAACCAATCATTCTTTTGATATTAATAAAGGTTGAAAATTTTTACATACAAATACAACCTATTTACAATTAGACAAATTTGGAATTTTAGAAATCAGAAAAAGCGTTAATAATGAATTAAGTATAATTAATAATCAAATATTGGTTTTAAATAGCTATCTCTTGAATTTATTATTGATATTAACATTATTGATTAATTACTTACCTACTTAATCAATTTTTGTTTATGTATATAATTTGTCTATTCTTACGTTATTGTGTTCTATGGTAATCATTTGTCCATACTTATCTTTTTAGTATTCTATATATTCCTGATGAAGAAAGCATCGCTTTCGAAACATATTGATATGTATATATTAATAAAGTGGTGAATACAAAGTGATTTTTAATTCATTAACTAGTAATTTACAAATATATATAGATTGGCTAGCTGAAAGGAACTGTTTGTATAAAATAATTAGGAAATATTATTTTATCTACGATTTATTGTTGTCATTCATGTTTATATTTTATTTTCTTAAATATATTTTTTAGAAATGTTGTTGAATGAGATTCTTGCGAAATATTTATATTTTATGTTGGTTAAATATGGGTTTTTTATACATATTGTAACTTAACCTTAACTGTAAATGTAGTATAAGGTTTTAAATAATAAGCTCACGTCAGACAAACTACTTCTAGAACTTTTTGCTTTTTTTATTTTTAAAAATGTCTTAAAAATAAATAATGAAGTGAAGATTAAAAATGCGCCCACTTAATCTCCTGTCTATCATTAAATTCTGATATCAGCATTTACTTCATTATTTAAACGCATTCAGTATTAGATAAAATCAATGCCGAAATCCCGCCAAAACTATCAAAACTACCAATTTTAGTCATCGAAGCCGATGTCAAAAGGCACAAAATTAATATTTTAAAACGAGTCTAATCTCATTGGTACGCCCTCATCAAAGCAACATGATCTAATCAGCGTCTCAATTAGAACCACTCTATTAATAATATGTGATGACTTCCCCTCTCCCAGATTCCAGATCGCTGTTCCTGCCGGCAAATAATTTCCAATAATTTAAATACCCCAGCGCAATGTGCTGTTGAACTGTTCTGGGGGAAGCGGTGCGACTCACGTTTATTGAAAATGCAATAGTAATTATATTACAGCTTATCGCCGGCAATATTAAACGTCTAAATTACTGACATCCATTTTATATCGCGACGGTTGTGGCTGTTAAAATTTTATTTATTGTCACTGGCAGCTGCACAGTGGATCCACGATTCAATAGTGGAACTATCGATTTTCTCAATTAGCCTACTTGCAAATGTTTAAATCAATATGGAATAGCTATTTTGAAACTATGGATTATCAAATTCCTTTGAAACGTACTTCCGATCGCCGTATGAGGCGCCTGATCATTGTCGTCTGCTACCCGACAGGCTGGATTCATACACCGTTGTGTCGGACGTCTTCACCTCATCCGCGTTGTTTGGCGCGGAGATGGTTTTATTAGTCTAATTATTTATATTGTCGGCACTTGTACGGGGCCGGAACCAGCGAAAAATAAATATTTGAATTTATTAACTGGTCCGGCTTCCCTAACTAAAGAAACGTTGTCTTTTAGTGCAAACTTATGCAAATATATCGTGCATGTGGCGGGGAGTGTCCCATCACTGCTAGCTATGAATGACAAAATTAAACGAAAGAGCGAGGCAACGCGGTGGGAGGGAGACAGGTATTGTCGGATCGGGAAAGGGCCTGGCTAGGGGTACGAATAGAATGCAAAAGCTGCCCTTACAGTTCGCCTGTGTGCTATTACGTCTGGTACAACCCCGCGTACGGCGCCTTTGAGGTGATTTTTCACAAAAACGGCGCTATACAAGTAATCTAATTATAATAACCGTCTTATGGCTGATTTCTTCAATTTTCCTCGGACATGACCAATCCGTGAAGTGGCTCTTACGGTGGATGGTATGAGGAGATCATTAATCTCAAGGACCGTATTTCTTAGTCGCTTTTGTATCTCCGCATTCTTGCCATGTGGGATCATCAGGGACTTTTTCATCCCTAAAGAAGTTACGTTGCTACCATTTCATAATCACTGTTCATGACTTTTCCATGACTATGTGAATGCCCATTGAAGTTTTCCGACGGTATTTCATCCACTTAGTTTGGCATTCATAGACATGTACATGGATCTGAACAACTTTTCACGGGGCTGGGGCATCACTTTTCAATATCCGCTTGTATCTCACAGAGTCGCTAATGAGTGCCATATCTGGAGCAAAAAATAAACCAAAAAGCGACTACCTAAAACTTGTCCACGTTTATCCTTGATTTGTGTATTACACGTTCATGATATTGTATTAATATTTTTGATCTTTTTTATAACTGGGATATGAAATGAAACCTTTATTTATTAATCGGTAAGTTTAATTATTATATTTCTTCTTACGCAATGTAACTCTGAAAGTGTGTTTAAATTTATTATTATTCATTTAATACATCTTCATGGCATGCACCAAAATCGCCACCTGTTCACTTAAAATAATATCCATTGGTCTATACGTCACAGAGTTTATTTAATTCAATACATACATATTCAGTAATATTTACTGACTAAGGATATTTCTTGTCGGTAGAATTAATAATTAATTAATTAATTAATTGGTTGTTTACAGGTGAAAATATAATAAAAACAGTAATTATTAAAATGGAACACTAGTATATATTGATTAACTTGGCGGGTTTGCGATAAGCCGACGTAGCTCAACGGTAGAGCATCTAACCGGACATTAGAAGGGTGCAGGTTCGAGTCCTGCCGGCGACATTTATCTTTGCTCGGAAGGTTTTTTCAATTTGGATGAGTGTTTTAGATTAATAATTATTGTTTATAAAAATAATAATTGTTACCCTTTGCGCTATGCACAAAAATCTTGTCTTAAGTTTTTAAGAACTTTAGTTTATCAATTAATTAATTAATTAATCAATTACACTTACGAAAGGCATTTTACTTAACATATTCCCTATTTGCCCACGCTTTGTCTTTCTTCCCCATCCCATACCTAGATCTGTCTCGGCTGTGGTTTCTCTCCATCTTGTACTAGTCAGTGTCACTTTAATTATGTCTTTAATAGATGTAAATTCACTCTGTGGTTATCATTTAAAATAAATAATAAAAAGTTTCTGTGTTTAAACCACTATTTTAATAAATAACTAACTAAATAATAACTCTAATTATTGTTACCACTGAACCGCTTTTGCCGATAAACTGAGCATTTTGCTAATACATTAATGTAACTGTATCGCAGTTTCGATTCTTGGTGCAAGAGCATTTTATCAGTTTTGTCAATTAGTAGCAATGAGTATAAACTACTACCACGCAAGTACTAATAAACAAGTGGTATAAAGTTTAAAACTGGTTATATTATAGGTATTCAATACGATGGAATTACACCAAAAAATAACAGTTGAAAAAGTATTCCCGGAATTGAGAAATCCTTCCTCTTATCATAGACTAAAATCTAAATCGTTCATCTAACTGAGTCTGCTATTATAAATTAGGTTATTGTGTTTAAATTTTCTACCTCTTTTGATATTTATACCCTACGTTCGATTATTTATCCCCCTGGTTTATTATAAATGGTGGATGTAAGTGAGTTTGCTGTTATAAATGGTGCATCTAACTGAGTCTGCTATTATAAATTGTGGTTTTAAATGCATGGATATAATACTCGTACATGTGTTATTTTCTAATTAAATTAGGCTAGGTTATTATGTTTAAATTTTCTACCTCTTTTGATATTTATACCCTACGTTCGATTATTTATCCCCCTGGTTTATTATAAATGGTGGATGTAAGTGAGTTTGCTGTTATAAATGGTGCATCTAACTGAGTCTGCTATTATAAATTGTGGTTTTAAATGCATGGATATAATACTCGTACATGTGTTATTTTCTAATTAAATTAGGCTAGGTTATTATGTTTAAATTTTCTACCTCTTTTGATATTTATACCCTACGTTCGATTATTTATACCCCTGGTTTATTATAAATGGTGCATGTAAGTGAGTTTGCTGTTATAAATGGTGCATGTAAATGAGTTTACTGTTATAAATGGTGCATGTAAGTGAGTTTGCTATTATAAATTGTGCATGTAAGTGAGTTTGCTGTTATAAATGGTGCATGTAAATGAGTTTACTGTTATAAATGGCGCATGTAAGTGAGTTTGCTGTTATAAATTGTGCATGTAGGTAAGTTTGCTGTTATAAACTTATCTCTTATGAGTTGTGATTAGTGTAAACGACTGTAAGAGCCACAATATGACCCCCCTTAAAAAATACTTAGCTAGTTGTACATCCAAAAGAATCGGCTCAAATCAACCGCTGTTTTTCTTTTGTTATTGTTTTTAAAAAGTTTCTACCTACGAGTATTTCTTCTGTATGAAATATGGCCAGAGCCGATGGCGGAGAGTAACGACCAAAGGTCTGTATGAATATGTGCCGATATTGCCTTTTTGTGCGCTCTTTGTTTGTTTATTCAGTTTTTTCTGTGCATTAGCGAAAGCCCGGCTTTCCCGTGATGTTAGAAAACTGGTCTGAGAGCGGCGGATTAGTACTGACCTGAATGGATCGGAGCCGCTAAAGCTCCGTTCTGACAAAACATAGTTCCATTTTTATTTAATTTTGCATATGCTTTATGCAATAGTTTGCCAATGAACAAAAAAATTCTCTTCACATTATTATTTTTTTAAATACCTTTTTATACATTTTATTTTTTAATTCTTCATTAGTTTCAGAGAGTAGAATTAAATGCTAATAATTAGTCTTTTACTTCTTCGATAAATGGAAAATCACAAGTTTTTATTATTCATTTGTTTTAACATTTTTAATTAATTCCTTCACTTATTGTTAATTGTACTTTCATCACTTATTTTTAATTTTTGTTGTTTATAATTTGTCTATTCTCATGTTATTATTTATCTTATTAATTGTTTTTCTGTTTAATTCGTAGAACTCTATTTATTTAACTTCTTTTTTTTTTAAATTTAATGAAAATCATATTTAATAATGTTATTTTTAAGTTCTCCGAGTATTTTTCGCTTTCATTATTGTGATAGCTGTTTCGGCGCTCAATGCCATTTTCAAACTGCCCGAACTTAATAATAACACTTTCAGAACTTAATAATAACGTTATTAAATTTAATTCGTATAATTTGTTTTTAAATTGTTCTATTCCTGTCATTATTTCTCAGTATACTATGGGTCATGATGAGGGAAGCCTCGCTTCCGAAACATGTTGATATTTAAATATTATAAAGTGTTTTAAACAATACATTTCTTAATGATTTTATTACTGTTTAATTTGTGTTTTGTAAGTAGCTCTACCTCTAACGTCTGTCTTACAAAAATTATCCTTGGTAGCATTGTTTTTATTTATTAATTATGATGCATTCGCTGAAGGATACGAAATCACTCAATTCCTCTACCCCCTAGAAAGTTTTATTGTTAAAAATTCCCTGAATTACGATTTTTTTAAATTAGTGGTTTGCGATGCACCTGGTGAATTGTAAATTTCAAATTATGTTGATATAAAATTGATTTATTCTGACAACATCTAATGTCGAGCTTTCACTAGTTTCTGACTACCAAAATGTTGAAAATAATGAACACAAGATGATGCGTCAAACAGACTATTTGAACCCTCTCGTACGAATGCTGTAAAATTTGGGGACAGGGCTTTTAATGTGTTACGTCTGCACTCTTGGAATAACCTTCCATTTGGTATGAGATCAGAAAGCAACAGTGAAAAATTGATAACATATATTTAGGTGTATGAACTTTAACGAAATGTACAGCGCATGTATCTAAAAGTTTTTCATTAAATAAGAACAATAAAAACCTAAATTATACTAAAATGGTAGGACAAGCTGAGCAAATGTGTTAGTTGTTAGCCCACGCGATTCATGAATAGCTTACCAGACCTTGATTACTCTCGTGCAACGCCGGTTATTAATGCTAGCAGACGATAAACCGACCACTAACTCAATACGTAATATCACAATCTGATATTCATAATCCACAAAAATGGAAGCGGTTTGCTGGAGGCGAGGCGAGGTATGAACGAGCTTTACGTGAGTCCCGTGTTCTGTACCGTATACTGTACTGTGTACTGTAACGAGGGCTTTGCGTGACTCGGGGAAGCTTTCTGTGCCCGGGACTGATGGAAGACCAAAGGGGATTTATCGCGGCAAATATCATTCTCACACTACTACGTTACCCCTCTCTCCCACTCCCCACTCCACACCACCAACTGCAATGTAAACTTCACTGAAATTATATTGTGCTACTGCTAACATTATTTATGTTATCGTAAAGAAATAATACTACCAGTCGTAAGCACGTAGTGAAAATGGATAACGTTTAGTCATATCTGAGTTTATTATTAAAGATTTTTTTAAGATTTGCTTTTTTTCTTATAATGAGCAGTGGAAGGAAGGTTGCCGAATGTAATATCGCTGTGATGTCATAAAACAAACCCATAAATGAGATGTCGTGGAAACGATAGCCAAAGTTGTTTTGGGCCGGATGGAGAAATGCTGAACTCATGTAAAAGTAGACCAAATACATTCTGATCTAATCACTACTACAAATTCTGCTCAAATCAGTTGATTCCTCTTTCTTCCACACTTCCGCTTTTTTGGAACAACTGAGATATATATACGACTGAGCCATCGAGTGTGCAATTAGTTGAGAATCATCGCCCAATCAGTCCCCTACCCTGCGTAGGTAGAATTCTAGAGGAAATCATCCTCGTATGACTAGAATCATTTATTCGAGAAAATAAAATCTTAACAGATTTCCAACATAGCTTTCCGGCGGGTCACTCGAAAACACATTACCTTCTCCGCGTGGTTGAATACGTTAAGAAAGGCTTCAATATAAATAAACACACAATGATCATTACGCTTGATGTAAGGCAAACCTTCGAGTGGGAAGGACTTTTCTATTCCGATTATTGAAATGGTAATGAGCTATCTTTTATATCGTACCTTTATAGTAACGACGATATTTTCTCCTCAGAATGTATTCTCACTAAAAGCCTATGTTTCCCAAGGCGGATCACTGTCTCCTATTCTGTTTAACGACTATTATAGCAATATTCCCATACTAATGGACCATAACGTAAAAATATCTCAATTCGCCGACGATACAAATATTTCAAATTAGACTATCGCAATCACTACTACAAGCCGCGTATAGCTCCAAGCCACACCAATCGAAGATTATTGTAAAAATGGAAAATCTCAACCAATCCCACTAAAAGTGCTGCGACTGTCTTTATAGGAAGAAAGTCCAAACAGCCTCCGAACATAATACTGTTTTAGGAAAAGGTACAATAGGAAAAATCTATTAAATACATCGGACTAACCTTAGACTCAAAATTAATGTGAGAAAAACACATCAATAAATAAATAAAATCAGCAAATAAGTCAATTAGCCACACTCTACCTCATACCCCATGCTAGGTAGAAATAGTTGATCATCATCAGACAATAAAATACTTATCTACAAGACGACCATAAGGCCGGACTTTAAATACGCTGCACCCATTTGGGGACACGCAGCTCACACGTATATTTACGAACTACAAACATTGCAAAACAAATCCATTCGACTTACGGTGAATGCGCCTACGTAGATCAGGATTTCCACTCTACACAAAGATAAAAAACACTCCTATGATAAAGGAACTAACTGTTACATAATGGGAAACATTTTAGGATATGAGAATCTCGCTACGTCCAGCGAGAAAGACATTTTTAAGTTCACACGTAAAAAATTAGTACTCCGCAAGGTGTAACCGTGTAGTAATATTACAGTATAATTATAAGTTTCATTTCACAATTTCACCACAACAACGACAAAAAAATAAAAGAAAAGTATCATAAGAACATTCCGTTTTCGCGATTATGTCAGAGTCAGTAAACAAATTGTTTTAGGAACTCCCTTCATAATTGACATTCAAGTCCAAGTCCAAGTGCGCAAACTATTCGCTACCCAACAGTACTCTCAGCTCCCTGGTTGTGTTTTGGTTAAATGTGGTAACCGGAGAGACTGGGAATGGTTAGCTCCAAACTTCCGTCAGACTTGCAAACGTGACTTGCAGATATGTCGTACACACTACACACTACACAGGACACGGTACACAGTTCCTTGCGGAAGTATTGTGTGACATGGAGACTTATTTATGAATGAGGATTTTATAAATGCTCCTAGAAAAAACAGAATTGATATGGAATAACAAAACTTTGTTAATAATTTCATTTTGTTTATGTTGATGTGCGTCTCTTGTTGAATATTCTTATAAATCGGTAAATGTCAAGCTCCAATCCCAGCAATATTGAGTTCAAGGACTCGTGAATGCAGAAAGAATATTATCGAATACGACGTGTTTTTTTAACATGGAAATTTTAATCATTTATTAGAACAATTTCAAACTATTCTCCGTTTTTTGTCCGTACTGGTTTCAGACTACTACTACTAAGATGGCCGTGATAGGCAGAAATAAAAAAAATGGAAAAATGTTTTAACTTGTTTTAATAAATCATTACAATGAAATTCCAAACCAAATTATCATTACCAAAAATTGTAAGAATATAATTTCTTCAAACGATTGGTATTCACGTTGTGGCGTCATTATAAATAAAATAAAAAATTATATGAATACCGCACAAGAGTCCCAACTGCTCCCAACTGTCTGGAGCCAGTGAGACTATGGAATTCCCAATTGGGGAATGTTGTGAGGCCGAAGGTAATGGGGAGGGGAAGGAGAAGGGGGAGAGAAATGTGGGGAAATACCTGGCTATTCAGATCTGGTCACCAAACATGGCTAAAAGCCATTTCAGGCAAAGTTTCAATTCTGAATGGTGGTCTTTCACCAGGGCGATACTGAGAGTATCTTCCACTCTGGAACGTGCGCAAATATACTATATATTCTTTTTTAAATTAATTAATTGTGAAACAGCACAAATTAATTAAATAAAATTTACTTGCGCACGCCGGGATTTGAACCCGCGACCTTCGGATTCGTAGTCGAGAGCCTTACCCCTCGACCATGGAGGCCGTCGAATTAAACTTAACTTTTATTAACAAAAATTAAGATAATATTTTAAATAAAACGGGGATATATAAACTAATTTGTAACTATTGCAACTTTTTGTACATACTTTTTGTACATATTTACGTGCAAATACAACCGGCTTACAATTAGACAAATTAGATATTTTACAAATGAAGAAAAGGGGTAATAGTCAATTAAATATAAATAATAATCTTTTTTTTTAAATAGCTGTCTCTTAAATTTTTTTTTAAATGTTCATTTTAATAATAAAAATATTTTTTTTTTAAATTTCTAATATAAATTTGTTTTTCAATGTTTTATAAATATTTTTATTAATATTTTTGATTAATTACTACCCACTTTAATCAAATTTCGTTTATGTGTATAATTAGACTATTCTTACATTATTGTGTTCTATGTTTATCATTTGTCTATACTTGATGTTATTATTTTTTACTATTCCATATATTCCTGATGAGGAAAACATCGCTTCCGAAACATGTCGATATGTATACGAGTATATTAATAAAGTGATGATTACAAAGTAATTTATATGTAACTTTTAGTTGATAGTGTAGCTGTTCACAAATTGCATTTCTGATAACTTCGAGAGTGGGACAAATTAACACACACACATAAACGTGAAACTTCTTTATTTAATTTAAAATAGATATTCATTGAAGGCAATCACTTCGTCGTTTGACATTTCAAACCACGAAATGATTGCTATTTCTTAAATGAAGCAAAACAATAACATTGCTTAAAACCAGAGAATTTATTTGAATTTTTGCGACCGACTTGTCTCGCTTAGCCAGAGCTTTATCAAGATACAAAATTAAACTGAACAAAAAATACAAAAAATAAACAGACGGAGACACAATAGTGAGGTAGCAATCGATTACATTTAAATTATAATCTAGGAACAGAGAGAAAGAGACAGATAATATTACTATACTGTTAATTATTGTGTAAAACTAAGCTTGCGTAGAGACACGCTTTTTCATTGCTCCTAAAATTTATAATCTACTATATACAGAATGTAAGTGTTCAAACATACCTCCAAACACATACAAAAATGTTGTCAAAACTTGATTAATACCAAAGATATCAACCTTTTCCTACTGTAATTGTATATTTTCCCCATTTTCTTTTGTTTTTTCTTATTTTCTTTTTCTTATCTAACTACCCTCAACATCCATGTATTAATACAAATATACATACTGCAACTAATTTAAACAAGTTATACCCACGGACTGGCTTTGCCTATGTGGGATTTTTTTCCATTATATACATAACACGTAGGTTTCTGAACATGTGTTCAGATGTATTTACGATTGAATTAAAAAAAAAAAAACTAAAAAAATAATGTTTACATAAAAGATAAAAATAACTGTTTATAACCTTTGTACCTTGTTTGTGTGGATGCATGAGTCAAAATATTAATTAATAAACAAAAGGAAAAAATATACGTACACGAATTTCATGATTTTAAATATTACAATTGTTGTATTCATTAAAAAAGGTGCTTGTTGTGAAAACAAAATACAATTTTTAGCGTCCATCCATCAAGGAATATGGTTTGACCAATATAAGCTTTGTTCCTAACAATGTGACCACTAAAGTATGGTCATATCCCTAAAGAAGATTGATGATATTCCATTTCGCAAAGATCATTCACAAAACTCTTGTCGACGATCTGGGTTGTCACCGCGCAGAGCCTGAATGGGGTGAACTTTTAAATTTTTTTTTTTTTTTCTAGTGAGTATATTTTTTCTATTATAACATCTGTAACGCGTCAAAATAATTATACTTAGCATAAGATTTGAATAGATATTTTGATTTAAATAAATAGTAATGTTAATCAAATTAGGTAAAATTATCTACGGAAACCCTCAATCATTCTTTTGCGCGATGCATTCTTCATCCTATCACTTGGAAAGCAATGAACACATTAATATTTGGGTTTCAATGAAATTATTATTCTTGTTATCCATAAATGTACATTTATGGACCCAACTTAAAGATTTACTGCAGATTTTATAGTTTATTGTTTAAATAACTTTGGTGATATTATTGGTTATTTGGTGACTTCTTTTTAATGATATATCATTTCACTAAAATTGAAAAGCCGCTCATTTCAACACAGGACTGTCCTAGTGAGATGAGTGGCTAATGTTTTTTGTTTTTTTAAATTTAAGAATAAGTAAATAAATACTCGTCTTTTCGCCAAATTGACTAATTGGTCATTCACTAGTAGATTGATCATATCGTAGATTAAATTATGTCGCTGTATAACCTAACATGTTTATACGATGTAATTACTCAGCCAAATGTAGGTGGACATTCTAGTAGGTGTGAAAAATATAAATAATTAACTGAAGTCCTATTTTTTTTTTAACAGTAATGGCTTTCAAATACCTGAATATTTCGATTTTTTTTTGTTTTAGAACCTAGTTTTCATATTTAAAATAATTTTCAAAGTTTCAATTTTTCAAGGCCCGCCAAAACGCTCCAAATTTATGTCCGGTCGGTTTTAATCAGTTTTGAGATTAGAATGTAAAATGTCAACACAAGGATGAGCTTTACCGTATATAATTTTATATTCTATTCGTAATTAACCACAACTAAACATAAATAAAAATCTGATAACTGCAATAATCATAATAGTATTGAGCATCAACGTTATCATAATATCCGTATTGAAAATGGTTTTGCTCATGAATAGCGTGATTTCTTTCATTAATGATATTTTTTTATTGAACAACAATTATAGAACTTTGAGTGAACCGAATAATGTTGAAATTTCGCCAAAACTAAAAAAATATGTATTTTAAATAAAAAACAGTCGAAAAACAAAAATTTCAATACTAATCGAAAAACCAACTTTAGAGAAAAAACGAAATACAATGATATTTAAGTTTGAACGTCATTATTGATAAAAGAAAAAGAAAAACATATTGTACTTGATTTACCACAGATAAGTAGTAATAGTTAAGGTTGGGTTATTGTGTAACCCACGGTTCACGCAGTCCTCGAGTATGATCAGGAAAGAACAATGGCGGTATAACGTATCTCCAATTCGATTTATAAAATCCAGTTCCTCAAAACACAATTCAAACAAATTAGTACCACGTCACGGAGACGGAATCTGCGCTCCATTGCTTGGGAGAAGCATTTTAAAATATGACTTTTCAAGCAACTAGTTAGAGTGGAGAACTTTACATACATGCCAGCGAAACCTTTGCAAATCTTGTACAAAATGTTCACGTTGAATCTTCCACAGAATAACTACTACTTACTTCTCGACT
Organism: Halesus radiatus; assembly: GCA_022606495.2. Lineage (NCBI taxonomy): Eukaryota > Metazoa > Arthropoda > Insecta > Trichoptera > Limnephilidae > Halesus > Halesus radiatus. The sequence continues at coordinate 109,855 of JAHDVE020012159.1, read as the reverse complement.
TCGAAAACTTTTTGATCATATTTTCTTACAATAAACTAGCAGATGTATACACAGCGTTGCTCGGGATTATTATTATTTTTTTTATTAAAGTTATGAGGTTGTGGATTCTTGCTCGTCGTTTGGGTGCCATAATTGATTTTAAAACGAAAGTAATGCCTTGTGACGATTTATTTTATTTCAAACATTTATTTTTTCAAAATATATCTAAATAAAATAGTTCTTAAGTGGGTACTTATGTTTTCCATTTTAAAAATAGTCTACCCGAAAAAACCTTCTTCTTTTGAATATATAATCTGTGGCTAACCAGAGTGGTTTATCTATAAGTTCACATCAATACAAGATGGCTAGTTCAATGTTTTTCATACTAATTTAAAACGTTATAGCAACAGTTTAACACATTGGATATCATTTAAACTATTCTCTAACAAACAAACCTTCTTCTTTTGAATATATAATCTGTGGCTAACCAGAGTGGTTTATCTATAAGTTCACATCAATACAAGATGGCTAGTTCAATGTTTTTCATACTAATTTAAAACGTTATAGCAACAGTTTAACACATTGGATATCATTTAATCTACTCTCTAACCTTCACGGGACTAATTAAAACCAACTGTGCTATTTTCAACGAAACTGGTCAGGTAATTTTCGAAAAAATCGAGGACAGACAGATAGACAAACATTCATTTATTTATATATAGAGAAGAAATAAACATTTGGAACAACAATATTTAAGTTCCAGAGCTCATAATAAAAACGACGATCCTAGTTGAAAACTGATACAAAGACAATGAATTTCCAAACAAGGTCAGTGCAATTTTTTCCACTACAGCACACGGATACAGCTGAGCAGAAGCCGTGTATTTACGCCCGTTTGAGGAAAACCATCTGCCCTCACTAATAACTGTAGAAATGAAAACCAAGTTTTTAAATTTCTTTCCGTGTCGCTCTTGTGAACGAGTGAAAAACGTAATTGGTAAAAGGTTACGATGCCGTACAAATATTTCCGATTACAGGATTATAAAAATAAAATGATTAACATACTTTTCTTTAAACAAAGAGGTTAGATTAACAGGAAAAATTTGTTCCTATATAAAAATAAATTTAAAATTCTTAAAAGCCTAGAATTCTTAAAAGGCTATTGCGGCAACCGATGGTGGACTTTCCGCTATCTAGGCGATTTAAAAAAAAATCTAATTTGATAATTTCATTATTAATTTCTGCAAGTATTTTAGTTATTACTATTGTGACAGCTGTTTTGGCTTTCAAGGCCATTTTCAAACTGAGGTTAGTCCACATTGTGACGGCTTATTTATATGATTTTATCTCCCACCCAATTCTAATTTGGACGGTTGTTTAAAATAATTATTTATTTTCGGTAAAACCGATTAAGTTAGAAAATGATCTGTTCTGTGAGGTTTTTATATTTATAATGTGTTTCCCCGTATTTTAATGACAATGTATTCTTAATAGATTTATTTAAATGTGTTATATTGTTTTCGTAGTGTGAACATACTGAGAAGTGGTGAATAAATAATTTTCCTTACTTTATTAATTAACGTTATGTTGGGATCATTCGATCGTTTATTAATTTCCAATTGTCCAAGAAAATGTAATCTAAGACCCTTTCTTTCTATTTACAAGGGTTTAGGCTGGTTGTTGTCAAACGGGACGTGATTATTCACTCGGAGATATTCTGCGAATTTTGAAAAAGTCTTTTTGTTATTATAACATGGTGCATGTTATTTGAATCTAGGTGACGATTCGCCAAATATATTTACTACTAAAATAAATGATTACTCAAATAGTATATCATAATTTGAAATCTATGTATTTTTTGTTTCAGTTAAAAATACACCAATTTCCAGTGACACGTGACCCACGTTTTATAAAAACATTATGGAAATTCATGTAATTCCGTTTGCTAAACGCTTTATCATGCCATTATATTCGGTCGCCAAAACCCAACTCTTTTTTTTATCTCCCGTTATAACTTTAATTCCAAAATAATCTGTCCTCCTATTGTTGATATTATTTTAAAATAATAATTACCGCATTTGAAACACGTCCGTTTCCCACGAAAATACCAAAATGTCGGCGGAATACGATTATTAAAATAAAAGTCCATTGATAAAGAGCTCTGAACTGGGGCGACAGGCGGTGAATAATTTATTTCCGTAAAGGAATATTAGTACGCAACTTACGTCACCTTAAATTCATATACATAAACATGGGAACTGGGAACTGGGAACTGGGAACTGGGAACTCGGAACTGGGACAACTGAAACAGAGACCAAACACACCGCCAGGGAGAGGGGAGTTCCGGGGATTATTATTTTATATCGCAGCTTTCCACGTAGCCCCCGATACTCGCGGATATACTCCCGGGTAAAGTTTTTTATAAAATAACCATTTCAGTATTGGATATATCATTTATCCTCAGACTTGCCTTTTAACCCGGCTTTGGACGTGTTTTTACACGGTTATATCTTCAAAACTTGACCGAAACATTTGATTTGTGAAATATTTTCATAGTTTAACATTAATTAATGTTTCAAGTTTATTAATTGATCCACGAGATTCTAGCGATTTCTTTTGTCATTTGTACTATCGTCAAAAAATATTTTTGTGTGAAAAATAATCTCAAGGGTACTGTGCTTGCAGTTGCTATTGCATCCTCCTTTTCTATTGATGTTACATTATTAGAAGATTGGTGGCACAAGAAGAGTTGGTATTTATTTGAAATATTTATAATTTTTAGTATTGGAGAATATTTATAAAATGACCTTAAAAATCTTAAGAAGTTTTTAGTAGATATTAACTATTTTTTACACATTTATTTATTCACATTTTTGCAGACTATGTACTCGTATGCATTTGCGCACCGATACGCGAATTTTCTTTTTACCTATTCTATAAGTGACTTTAGGTAAGCACTAACCGGTTAGCCTAGCTATGCAATTTACTGGTGCATTTCTTTAATTTATGGATGTGGATATACGAACACTACTCTTAAGGCCAGGCGCACGCGGATGACTTTTGTCACTGCAACAGTTTCGTCACTGTTTCAAAATCCATAAAAACTTATGCTAATGTCACGTCGCCACATCCATACACTGCGCTGGAATCGGTGGCGAAACTGTTGCCGTGACAAAAGCTCCGTTTGCGCCTGGCCAAAAAAAAATTTCTCCCCCTCCCTTCCCTTTAATGGTTGCGTTCAACTATACATTTTCAGAAAAACGTTCAACAAGGGTTCTACAGAACAAATTAACGAAACAATCGTATCGCTATGCACTTGTAGGTACATTTTACCTTTCACGAGTTTATTGGCAACTAAACCAAAAACTCAATTCTAAAATAATGTAGGTACTAAGCGCAGTCCGTCCATACATGCTGTTGTTGCTCCGTATCCCCTGTGTTCTAGGGTCAAAAGGCTTTGGAAGTATTTATTCCTTAGTAACAAAGATTGTTTCTTGCCATAAATAGCCCGATTTGATACCGTCCCGTCCTCGGGGACTTAACACACTCAACGGCATGATGCATGGATCAAGTCTAAATGTAAAATGTAATGATAATACTCGTACAGTCGATTTGTTTCGAATCCACATAATAAAATATATACAAATATCCATACTAACACACTCAACGACATGGTGCACGGATCAAGTCTAAATGCATACGAGTATAAATGATAATAGTCGTACAGTCGATTTGTTCCGAATCCACATAATAAATATATACAAATATCCATGCCAACACACTCCAACGGCATGGTGCACGGATGGAAGTCTAGAAATGCATACAGTATAAGAAATGATAATAGTCGTACAGTCGATTTGTTCGAAGATCCACATAATAAAAATATATACAAATATCCATACTAACACACTCAACGACATGGTGCGCGGATCAGGTAAATGCATGCAGTATAAATGATAATACTCGTACCGTCGATTTATTCCGAATCCATAATTAAATATATACAAATATCCATACTAACACACTCAACGACATGAATTACGGATCAGAGTCTAAATGCATACGAGTATAAATGATAATAGTCGTACAGTCGATTTGTTCCGAATCCACATAATTAAATATATACAAATATCCATACTAACACACTCAACGACATGGTGCACGGATCAAGTCTAAATGCATACGAGTATAAATGATAATAGTCGTACAGTCGATTTGTTCCGAATCCACATAATTAAATATATACAAATATCCATACTAACACACTCAACGACATGGTGCACGGATCAAGTCTAAATGCATACGAGTATAAATGATAATAGTCGTTCAGTCGATTTGTTCCGAATCCACATAATTAAATATATACAAATATCCATACTAACACACTCAACGACATGGTGCACGGACAAGTCTAAATGCTACGAGTATAAATGATAATAGTCGTACAGTCATTTGTTCCGTCCAAAAACAAAACGCACACGTGAAGTCAGATGTTCCAAATGCAATGGTACCAACGTACGATGTTTTAATGAGATGATTATTTATTCACGTTTCAATAGCGACTTATAAATTTTACGTATATTTATTAAGTTATGTATTTTATTCAATGATCTCTATATGAATACATATTTTTAAAGTCATAATATTTTTCATTACAGGGATGCCGTTTTCCCACTGGCTTTGGAGCTCTTGCCGTATTAGATTATCCTATCTATCATTATCACATTTTATTACACCAATTTACAACTTCTGTCGGATATATTCTATAGCAAAGATATCGCATTTAGTAGGGGGGGCTATTATTTAAATAGTAACTCCGTGAATATCGTAATGTATTTTCTAGGTGAGGGAATCGGGAGCGTTACGGGTATTGCCCCCTCCAGCGGTGGCGGCTCGAAGTGCTTACTGCGCCGGTCGATTAGCTTTCATGAAAGTCATTTCGCCAGCGCCTTAGTTATTGATACTGTTAGTGGGAACGAAGATGGATGTGACTTTCAAATCAATATTCAGACCGTTCCCACTCGCTACCAGCCGCCTACTACCAAGCAGCCAACCGACTCGGCAATCATCGTGGTGCGAGGCGCCCGACTCTGACTTAGAGCTTAGACTTAATTAACAGTGATCGGCAACTAGTCATTTTATGCCCGAGTGTGATATTCATCTATGCGAGCGCTCTGCCCGTTGAATCCAACAGAAGCGATTAAATTATCTTTCTGGAGTGTCTTCCATTCTGAACTACTCGTACATTAATACGATTATTAAAACAGCCCTGTGCTATAATGTTTTAAATATTACATTCTATATACTATACACGTAGCGCCATTTTGGCTACAATTAACCTCCACAGCATTTTTCAATTTGTTCTTAATCTAATAATATTTGATAATAATAATAATTATTATTATATATTTGAAACATACATTATTTAACATTAAAATTTAAGAAAGCTTTGACTGCCCAACTAGGAACAAATCCCGTTTTGGGGCAATCAAATTGACACTTTTAGTTCATATAAAATGCCATTATACAAAATAGAATGGAAGAAAGCTAGTATTGATATAGTATGGTAATATAATATATCTAGAAAAAAGTATAATAATTAAGTTTAAAGAGATGTGAAAAATAATACAGAAAAAAACATTTGTATATAACAGATAATTTGAGTATAGTATAATAGTTAAGTACTTATGAAGAGATGAAAAAAAGAAAAATTATAGAGTAAACAATTATGTATATTTGTTTTATAGGTAATGGTTGTTGCTATGAGGAAAAAATGCGTTTTAAAAAAAAGATAATATTATTTAGTAATATTGATAAGATTGAATTACGTTTCACTCTGCTTTATGAGCCGATTAACATTAATAAATTCATTATAATAATAGTTCATTCCTATAGCGCAGTTTTGTGAATATTCACCTCAAGTGCGCTTTATACTAACTAACCTAACCTAATATAATTGTAAAATAACATATATACTACATAGTATATCTGTTATGATAGTATATATATATACTACTTAAAACTATGATATAAAATATTCAAGAGCAGCAGACTCACTTACATGCACAATGTAGAATAAACTAGGGGTATAAATAATCAAATGAATACAAATATCAAAAGAGCAAGAAAATCTATACAAAATAACCCAACCTAATATAATTATAAAATAATATATATATTACATGCATGCAAATTAAAAACACAATTTAAAATATTCACGAGTAACAGACTTACTTTAATGAACATTTTAGATATTAAAATACAACAATTTAGAAGCTAAGGGTGTAAATAATCAAATATAAAGTAGGTACAAATAACAACAGAGCAAGAGAATATTATATGACATTATACACATGGTTATTCACTGGATACTAAGGACATTGATTAATAAGGAAGAGAAAACCGCAACTAAATAAGCTATGGAGGATCAAAAGAAAAAATGTCCTGAAATCCTTTTTCTACGTAAATGAAGTTTTATTTTAGATAGAATTTTTTGAACAATTTGGTTTTTAAAACCTCTAAGTTTTACTTCTTTGACGATTTGGATGATCAACATTTAATTTAGTATTATAACTCTGGTTTACCTTTTACCTATAAATTTAATTTAGTATTATAACTCTGGTTTACCCTGTACCTATACATTTAATTTAGTATTATAACTCTGGTTTACTCTTTAACTATAAATTTAATTTAGTATTATAACTCTGATTCACCCTTTACTTATACATTTAATTTAGTATTATAACTCTGGTTTACCCTTTACCTATACATTTTATGACGATGTTTGACTTGGCGCCTAATATTTTATAAATTACATTTTTACAATTATTAAGTTAAATAATGCAACATTAATCTGTGTCAATCTTGCTCGAGTTGACACCCCCCTCAGATAATAACAATTTACATTTTCTCAATCTATTTATCTATCTCTTAAATTTATTTTCATATTATTATTAATAATAATAAACAATAAAAAAATTGTAATATAAATTTATTATTCAATGTTTCAGAATATTTTTTTATCCAGATTTTTGATTAATTAATAATTATTCTATACTTGACCTTATTTTTTTTAGTATTCTGTATATTTCTGATGAGGAAAGTATCGCTTTCTAAATATGTTGATATATATATATTCATAAAGTGGTGATTACAAAGTAATCTTTAATTAATTTATTAACAACAATTAATTCAAAGAGTCGTAAATTATTTTGAAAAAATTATATTTTATACATTGAGAATTGTATCACTTAGAACAGGCGGCTAGATTTAGAAAAAATCATATTTTATGCATTTAGAATTGTATCACTTAGTGTTTTACATAGCAAAATACTTTTTTAAAGCTAAAAAAAAATTAGTTATGAAATTTGACCATTTGATGTTTAATCTACTTTTGGTGAGCGTTGTGTGCTATTGCAGAACTAAGTAGTTACGCTCTGGATAACATTGTTGAAGGTGGAGAACAGCTTTTTAATACAATTATCTGAAACAAATTGTAATCACAACCATAATTTATTTATTTATTTATACGGTACAATATACGCCATAAATATAAAGGTATGAAAAGTGTAAATAATGGAACTCTTACCAAAAATCTTAATTTAGCAGTATTTTTCACAAGTTATTATTTAAAAACATAATATTTCTTGTTTAATTTGAGACAGTGCCTAAACACATCGTATTTGTGTAAAAACATAATATATTATCTCAGTTTAAGTTGGGACAGTGCCTAAACACATCGTATTTATATAAACACATAATATACTATCTCAGTTTAAGTTAGGACAGTGCCTAAACACGTCGTATTTGTGTAAAAACATAATATATTATCTCAGTTTAAGTTGAGACAGTGCCTAAACACATCGTATTTATATAAACACATAATATACTATCTCAGTTTAAGTTGGGACAGTGCCTAAACACATTGTATTTGTGAAAAAAACATAATATATTATCTCAGTTTAAGTTAGGACAGTGCCTAAACACGTCGTATTTGTGTAAAAACATAATATATTATCTCAGTTTAAGTTGGGACAGTGCCTAAAAACATCGTATTTATATAAAAACATAATATATTATCTCAGTTTAAGCTGGGACAATGCCTTAACACATCGTGTTTGTGTAAAAACATAATATATTATCTCAGTTTAAGTTGGGACAGTGCCTAAACACATCGTATTTGTAAAAAAAACATAATATATTATCTCAGTTTAAGTTAGGACAGTGCCTAAACACATCGTATTTGTGTAAAAACATAATATATTATTCCCGTTTGAGATGGGACAGTGTGTAAACATATCGCATTTGTACGAATTTTGAGATGGGACAATACCTAAATATATCGCACTGATGTAAAAAAAAACACTGACGTATTTGAACCATTAAACTTACTTCTAAGCCTTCTTACCACATACTCGCCCATGTAGGGAGAGCAGCTGAGGGGTGAGGGGTGTGAGGTTATCCATGATTAGGATCCTTGTGATTTAGTTTGGAGGGTTGAAGGTCCTGGCCCAGACCAGAAGGGTGTATTCTGGAGGGTAGTAGGCCCGGGGCAGAAAGGGCAGGGATCACGCGCGTGTCTGGCCCCGAGGATTTAAATATTCACATCCTGGCCGACCAGGTAAATCCTTTAATATTATGTATAATGCTAATACATGCGACCTGTAGTAATCGCGTTATAATCATTTTTATCCTGTTTAAATATGAGGAGAACGTAGGGGGATGAAAAATAAACAAGATCGATTTTTTTTTCCGCTCTACGTTTTTTTCAAATTAAAACGGTGTACGGCAAGATTGTAACGCGCATCGCAGTATTTCCCTGTGATGGATTAAAAATTTGTAATAGTGAATCGAATGCTACAATAAATATTTTCTTACTTGGTAGATGGGTATAATCTTTATTCTCAATAAAATCTAATAACATCCCCAACAATTATGGATAAGATATGAGTATAAGTATTAGTGAATGTGCTGTGTATTTTGTATATTCGCCTTTCATGCAAATTATATGATTTTGATTTGGTATGGTTGTAATCATATGGCAAACTCCCACTTAATATCAAAAAAAGTAACTGAATCAATAATTGCATTAACTCTTTCTGTGCCATAAGCGTGTTTACGCGCTCTAGGTAGCAGAGCTCGGGAGGCCGGCCATATAAAATCAGCGTGTTAGCAAGCTGTTCTAAACGATGATTTTTGACAATGGACATTTTGTGGAAATTTTGTGGAATTTTTCTAGATGAACGGCGACACAAAGAACATACAATATACATATTTGGTAATTCTTCAATATATATTTTTAATATATCATATTTCAGAAAAGGATTATTTTAATTATTTTTATTTTGGTAAAAAATTCGCGACCTACCGGTACATCCACACCAAATACCTTTCGGCAGTTAAAGGGTTAAGTCCAGCAAAACTTGGCTTAAGGAATTAACAGAAGAAGAACTGACTACTATTCTCAAAATAACGTCGTAGAAATTACTGGAAAGACCCTACCCAAACCTTGAAGTTGAAATATAGAAGTCGCTGAAACCCATTCTTCAAAACCTGGTCCGCTCAGCACAGGATCTCCTGGTGGTCTATGAAAAAACATCTATATTATATATGTATTTTATACCTTACTCGTAGCTTAAAATGTCAAAATTATGTAAAAACTAATGAAAAAAAAATAAAAGAACTTAAACGATTTTATTGTTGAATTTGTTTCTAAGACATTAATATTTAGTTATTGTATTTCGTACCTATTTTATTTCGTACCTATTATATTTTGTACCTATTGTATTTCGTGCCTATTGTATTTCGTACCTATTATATCTCGTAACTATTGTATTTCGTACCTATTGTATTTCGTACCTATTATATTTCGTACCTATTGTATTTCGTACCTATTATATTTCGTACCTATTGTATTTCGTACCTATTGTATTTCGTACCTATTATATTTCGTACCTATTGTATTTCGTACCTATTGTATTTCGTACCTATTGTATTTCGTACCTATTGTATTTCGTACCTATTGTAATATATGTTGAACATGTGTCATTATTGTTATTTGAATTTTAAAACAAAATGTATATGCCCAAATAGGACACATACAATATAAAAAATAAATGACAGTTTTATTTTCAAAAGATTTGTATGAATGTATTTCTTATTGGTTGACGTCAATATATATTCTAAACGTTTATGCGATGTCATTATATTACGCTAATGCTCAGCCCCGGTGTTGTTACATTAAACAAGCCTTTGGGACGAGTTTTTCTCGTAGGTATATGAAATTGAATGGGGTTCATTAAATCAGGGCTGATTGAAGCTGTATGTATTTTAAAACGGGGTACCGGATCGAGGAGTTGTATTCAACTTTACTTCGAAATATACATTACATAATGTATAAATATACAACCAGTAAACCGTTTTTTTTTAAATTTCAAACATCATTTAAGGGTTAACTACTCCCCCGCCCTCTTCTCCGTCCATATCGTTCCGCATCATAACATAATTGGGGTGCCATGATTTAATTGGCGCTGAGCTCTGTAAATCTGCTCAAATATTAACATAAATAATAAACCAAAAAATTAAGCAACGAATTATGCATTCATTTTTTTTATATTCGGAAATCACAATTATTTTTAAATAATTGTACGTTAGGTATTTCTTTCTATAAGTGCGAATTAAAAAAAACTTCTAACTAGCTTCTAGAGGTTTCAATTAAACAAGAACACAACTGCAATAAAACCGACACGAAAAAATCCTATCAAATTGCTGGTAAATTAGCACAGAGCAAAGAACTACGGGAGAGAGCATTAAAAATAAAAATATCCAACATTTAAAAAGCACAGCGGGATCGTGTGAGGAGGTTAGGGGAAGGGTAGGTGGGGTTGGGTGGGAATGGGGAGGAGAAGGAGACAACTTCAGCGAATGTAATGCTTGTACAATTTAGTTGAAAAACCTCCCCTAAAAATACGGCCTCACGTGCGGTGCTCGGTGCACTTTATATCGCGCTAAAATATTAAAAGTAAAATGGGCTAATTAAAAGGGTCGGATTTCTCGGAAAATCTAATATATATATATAGTTATTTATTCACACCTAGAAGGTTTTAACATGGAGTATAATAATATAGTACAAGTTCATACAATAATATTTAGAATGTTAAAGCAGTAAGTAGGTACAATATAAGTTAGTAGTTACAGCGTAATGAATATCAGTTTTGCCTGTGGGTACATTATGACAGCGGGTTGTACAAAAGAGTATAACAAGTGACTCAGTGCATAATATAAAAACATAAGTATAAAAGAAGTAAGCAGGTTGAGACTATGTAAGTAGCTAGTTACAGCGCAATGAGTGGGTAATACGTTTATGAAAACGGGATTTGTTCCTAGTTGGACAGTCAAAGGCTTCTTAAATATTTTTTGTAAAATAATGTGTGTTTCAAAAAAATATTATTATTATTATTATTTCAAAAAATATATTATGAAGCTATAAAACATGAACAGTTGTAAAGCGTGTTTACAATACAGCAAACCTTTATTACGCTCATTTGGGTGTTTTACAGAAACATAACATAATAAATACAACGATAAAAAAGGTGCACATGTAAAACTTAATAAAAATTATACAACCGAATTTAATAATTTCTTCAAAAGATTGGTATTCACTTTGTGGCGTCATTATTAAAAATTAATTAAATGTTTCGAAAGCCATGCTTTCTTCATCAGGAATATATAGAATACTAACAAATAATAAAGTATAGGCAGATGATAAATGTAGAACACAATAATGTAAAAATAGACAAATTATAAATATAAATAAAAATTGATTAAGGTAGGAAAGTAATTAATAAAAAAGTGTTAATTTTAAAATATTATACAACATTCAATAATAAATTTATATTAGAAATTATTTTTATTATTAATATTAATATAAAAATAAATTCAAGATATAGCTAATTTTAATTTTTTCTTTAAATTATTAATTCAATTTAATTTAATTCGCTATTAACGCTTTGCCTGATTTCTAAAATTACAAATTTCTCTAATTGTTAACCGGTTGTATTGGGATCATTTTTTATAATTTATAGTTTTTTATTTAGTTATTTTTTTAGCAGAATTCGGTTATGCAATTTTGATATTGTCATAAATTTTCCTTTGATTACGATCGCTCAGAAGTCCTTTTTGTAACGAGTTATACAGTAATTTATTAAAAATAATGTTTCTCTGACTCCAAATCCATGGTCGGTCGGTTTTGAGGTTAAAATGTCAAATTTCAAAAGAAGGATGAGCTTTACAGTACATAATTTTATATTTTATTCATAGTAAACCATAACTAAACATATGTTATAAAATTATGTACCTTTTTAGAAACTATAACTCTAACTAACTAACTAACCATCACGCCGTTTCTCCGCAGGGGTAGGCAGAGAGGACGGATCGCCAAACAACTCGATCTTGGCATACACTTCTTGCTTCATTCTCATTCATACATCGTCTCATACATTCTCCTCTATTATTCCGACTTCTGACATGGCCCAACTCAAGTATTTGATTCACTTGATCGTGCATGTCTTCCTCGGGCGTCCCCAGCTTCTTCTTCCATTCACATTCGCGTCATACATTCTTCTTACACTCCTTTCTTCGTTCATTCGCTCCACATGCCCAAACCATCTAAGCATCCCTTTCTTGATCTTACTCATTACGCTTTCATCAGCCTTGCATTCTTTACGAATTTCAATATTTTTCACACGATCATACATGGGTTTACCACACATTCGTCTCAGAGATGTCATTTCTACGGCATTCAGTTTACTTTCATCCTTTCTTTGCCAATTCCATGCCTCACTGCCATACATACAACTTTAACTCGAAGAATAATAATAGTATTGGGGAATAACATTATCATAATATTCGTATTGATAATTAGTTTGCTCATGAATACTCTAATTTATATCATTAATAATAGTTTTTTCTTTATATTGAACAACAATTAAAGATCGTAAAGTCATCCAAATTAAGATTAAATTTCGTCAAAACTAAAAAAAATACAAAACAAAACCGAAATCTAAAAACATAATGCGCACGTGACGTCACATGTTCCAAATGTAATGGTACCAACATACCAAGGTGTTTTGATGAGATGATTTTTTTGTCACTTTAAATAACGATTTAAAAATTCTACGTATAACTACAAATAATAAAAGTTATGTATTCAGAAACGTCGTTTATGAAAAAGCAATAACGTTTTTGACTGGAGTTCCTAATTATTTGAAGACGATATTAACAGTTCTTAATTTGAGGTATGATCTCGTTAAAAATGACGGAAAGCAATAGGGTGGCATTAAAGCAATAGGGTGTCATTATAGCGATAGGGTGGCATTACAGGAATAGGGTGGCATTAAAGCAATAGGATGGCATTAAAGCAATAGTGGCATTAACGCAATAGTGGCATTAAAGCAATAGGGTGGCATTAAAGCAATGGGGTGGCATTAAAGCAATATGGTGGCATTAAAGCGATAGGGTGGCATTAAAGCGATAGGGTGGCATTAAAGCAATAGGGTGGCATTAAAGCAATAGGGTGGCATTAAAGCAAAATGGTGGCATTAAAGCGATAGGGTGTCATTAAAGCGATAGGGTGGCATTAAAGCAATAAGGTTCATAAGCTTTAGTGAATTATTCTAATAAAAATTGAAAATAAATATTAATCACATTATCTCTCCAACTTCCTACCGATGTTTTGGTTCTTGCATTACCTTTCACAAATCAATCACAAATACAAAAAGGTATTTTGTTTTAATTGTTCTATTACAAGAATAGTCCATCCACAGGGCACCGTCAAGTGTACGACTACACGGTGCGCCAGAAGCGGGGGGAAGTTACAGATACTCAGCTAATGTGATTAAGTGGCTCAGCCTGGGACATCAGTACGCTGCTTGCATGCCATCGTTTACTTAGTTTTGTATAGACCCGCCATGAATGTGCAAATTTATATGCACACGCGACTGCAACTGCATATTAGGTATCAGCGCGGCTTGGCCCAGCCACTGCCACTGCAGTTTTGCCTGCTGGAATGCGGTGGAGTTATCTCATGGAGGCAGGATAGTAAGCACAGAGGTGTGCATGCTGTACTGCGGATTGTAATGGGATGTTTTTCATTTAACTGTAAACTGCAGTCCTTTTAGATATTTATAGAGTACGTGCGAGTTTTTTTGCTTAGAGCAATAGCAAGAAAACCTGATATAATGGAATATAAAGAGATATGCCGTGAGGAGTCCCCGACTGATGGCCGACTATGCTTTATCAGGCGTCATTTTTAATTTGCGAGAAACCCGATTTTTTGTTAGTTTTCCGTAGTCGAAGCGAGATGCGTGTAATCGTTTTATTCAAAATGTCATCCTGTTCAGTTTAACTTTGTAGAAATACAACCGGCTCAGTAAATTTCAAAACAAATGGAATTATTAAAATAAAGAAAATACATTTATTCTTGAATTAGAAAATCGATATTTATTTATCAATACCGATTCGTGATCGCGCAATCGCGGTTACCCACCACTCTCCACCCCGGTATTGGTAACTCATGGTTACTCCTTCAGGGAGCACGTCAATTTTTTTTTTATTTTTTTTTTTATTGTATAATATTAATTATATACAGTGGGAACTTATACCCTCTAAGCCACTGCAAGTAGCTTGTCAGCAGGAGTTTATTTCAACAATATAATATAATACAACAATAAATTACAATCATCATACAAATGTAGGGCAAAAATTATTATATTTAGGCGCATGCATCTTGTCCTGTACATAAGTTGAGAAAAAAAAAATTAAAGAGAAAAAATAATGGTAAAAGCATTACAGATTTGTTATTGAGATACTAGAGTCCAATCTTATAACACCGATTTAAATAATATTATAAAAATGTCAATATCATAAAAAATATCAAAATTATAAAAGTACCAATATTATAAAAGTATCAATATTATAAAAATATCAATATTATAAAAACATCAATACTTTTAAAAATATCAACATTATAAAAACATTCATATTACAAAAATATAACTATTACGTAAATATCAGAAATATCAAAGCATCTGTAAGTATTAAATAGATTAAGAAATAAAAATTTAAAAGATATATACATAAAACAGCAGTACAGGTTGGTTACAATGAGGATAGACTTAAATATAATAGTAACACCGTAACAGTAAGTACACCAGATATCTAGGAGCTATACAACCATGGAGACCGTCATATTTGTTACCATCAATACACAAGGTTACTTTCCAAAAGCCAACACTTTAACATCAGTGAGAATTTCATCATAGGACAATTGTTTTTAAATTCGTACGGCAATTTGTTAAATATAAATGGTACAATGTATTCAAGGGTTCGTTGACCATATTTATTTTGAAATATTGGCACTATCATTCCTATATTTTGTGTGAAACGTGTATTGTGTACATGATCCACCACTGCCTTATACGGACTTTCAGATATATGTTATAGAATTTTATGCCACAAAATACCACGAACAGGTAATACATTAATTGATTTGTACATGATATCAATGTCTCGCCTTTGGTTAAAAACTGTTTTACTTACTAACAATTTTACCATGGCGTTTTGAATCAGCTGTAAATGTTTTATGTTGGTCTTACAGGAGTGTCCCCAAGAAGTTATACCATACCTTATAGTCGATTCTGCTAGAGACAAATAAATTAGTTTCATAGTTTTTATAGGCACGTATAATTTTATCTTGTGGAGTCTTCCCACAATGGCTCGAAGTCGCTTACAGAGGTTGGAAATTTGTACGTCCCATTTCATATTACAATCCACCGTAACACCTAGATACACGTACTGGTTGACTAATTCGATACTTGTACACGCGCAGGGCTGTTTGGTATTATTGTGAATGCAATTAAATGAATGGGATATGATTACAGGTGCCTCTCTGTACCTTGCATGCGGGGATCTTATATGCATCAATTTCGTTTTTTTAGCATTGATTATTAGACCAGAGTCATGTGACCATTTTAATAAAGAAATAAAGTCTACCTGTAACAATTTTATTGCAGTATCCAAATTTTCATGGGATATTATAAGTGCTGTATCATCAGCATATACATAATGTTTAACAAACGAGAATATTTTGTTCATAAGTGATACAAAGATAATATAGAGCGTTGGACCTAAAATTGACCCTTGTGGAACTCCTGTTTTGACATTTCTTCTTTTACTAAATTTGTCTGATATTTTTACCTGGATTTGGCGGTTGGTTAGGAAGTTTTTGAATAGTTTGAGAAAGTTTCCTCTTACCCCTATTGCCTCCAAAATATTTAACAATTTCATCGGGTCTATAGTATCAAATGCCTTTGAATTGTCTATAAACAGTACCAAAACATGTCTTTTATTATTCAGTTCATTATTTATATAGTTAGAGAAATCCTGAAGTAACATTTCAGTACTTTTTTTTTTTTGAAAACCAAATTGATTAGGATCTATTAAAGAAAAGCACTCCAAGTATTTGGTTAGTTTTAAAGATATGTATTTTTCAAGAATCTTTTCTAGAGCGGGTAATATACTAATCGGTCTATAGTTTCCTATATCAGTATGTTTCCCATTTTTGTAAATAGGTCTGATAATACTACATTTGAGTTCATCTGGTATCACAGCTTGTGTTAAAATTGTGTTGATCAGATGGGTTAATATAGGACCCAAAATATCTATGTGTCTTTTTATGTCAAACATTCGGATATTATCTATGCCAGGGGACTTTGAATTTTTGAGAAGTTTGACTATACTCAGTATGTCTGCGAGTGATGCTCGTGGTATATACAAACTTTGCGGTGACTCTATCGGGACAATATTTGACGCCTTAAAATCACATTTATGAACCATTGAGGCTATGTTATCTGAAAAATAATTAACAAATTGGTTTGTAACATTTTCCGCAGATTGATTTTTAACATAAACCTACTAATTACATCGTCACAGTTACTCTTTGTCCTACGTCCTAGAATTTTATTTATTTCATCCCATGTTTTTTTGATATCTGAAAAATTATTCTTAAATTTATCATTGAAAAAGGTTGTTTTACTTTTTATTATTAATTTAGTAACAAAATTATGAAAAGATTTGTATTGTTTTTCATAAATTGCATTTGTTGGGGAGCTTTTCCACCGCTTAAATAAAGAATCTCGTTTTTTAATGTGTGATAGAAGATCTTCTGTCATCCATTCTTTTATAATCCAAGGTCTTGCATTGGGTTTTACATCTATAAATATTTTACTATTTTCATATACTTCGTTAAACTTGCTTTTCATTTGACTATATAAATTATTGCAATCATTTGTCTGAAGCAAAGCATTCCAGTTATAATTTCTAATTGAAAAATCTATTCGTTTTTGAGATAAAATTGAGACTTTCTGCCCTTTATTTATAGGCCGTTTATTAGTTTTATAGTACGGAATGTTCACAGCTGTTGCAAGGTGGTCTGCAATGATGAAGTCACAAACACATGCGTAGAGTATGTCAGTTTCTTTGTGTTTGCTATTATATCTAACAAAAATATGATCCAAACATGTTCGTGTCATTTTACCATTTGCTATAGCTTCCCTTGTAACGTCGTTTATACATTTTGTAAAATAGTTATTTGAAAGAGGATTTTCATAGTGAATAATCACAGGATCTATATAATTTAACAAATCAATATTTATGTCACCAAATATTAGCATTTTTTCATTAGGGTTTGAACATTTTGTTAATATTGATGAAAGTTCATTGATAAATGATTGTTTACTAAGATTTGGTGGTCTATATATTGCTAGTACATAGGGTATAGAATTATTTGGTAATGTTATTATACAGGAAATATTCTCGAACAACTTTGTTTCAAGTAAATTTTGGGTGAAAGGTAAAGTATCCTGAATATACAAGGTTATACCCCCTCCAGATTTGGATGTGCGACAGTAACTAATGCTACTGTAACCGGGACTTTCGAAAAGACAAGTATGTTCCCTTTTTATTGAAGTTTCACATAGCATTAGGATATCTATATTATTCCAACAATTTTGGAGGTTAGCATGTAAAACATCCCAGTATTTAGATATGGATCGTATGTTTAGTTGACCACAAGTAAAATTATCTATATTATGGCCAATTTTATGTTCTTCCGTCCACTGTTTCAAGTTATTAGTCCTCGTGTAGTACTTGATATCATTATTTTTTAATATTTTATATATTCCTGATGAAGAAAGCATCGCTTTCGAAACATGTTGATATCTGTGTATATTAATAAAGTGGTGAATACAAATCATTTTTAAAAATTAATTTATTAATAATGACGCCACAAAGTGAATACCAATCTTTTGAAGAAATCGTAAAATAAATAGATTCGGATTTATAAAATAGCTTTGTCAATTGGAAAAAAGCTTGATATAAGTGGTTAATTTTTACCAGCCAATCTCCACTCACCATTGGATGTATTTTAACACTGGTGATGATTAAATGGTAGACACAGAAATCAGTGATTTAATTTATTATAAACCCCTTCAACAGGATAGCCAGAGTCTAAGCCAGGAATATCCGGAACATTGTCTAATCCTGGAGCAAGGTCACGGATATACCATTAGGACCTGGGTTCCAGTTGCTAACGTCATCTTTTTTTTCTGTGTCTTTTCGGTTTCATGTTTCATTTTGAAAGTTGTTTATATTATCTTCAATGATTTTTTTTTTAAATTGATGGCATTATTGTTTATATGTACTTTTTGAAATATATACATATTTTTTCATTTATTTTATTTTATTATTTACACGCCCAGGGGTTTTTACATACAGATACATAATTTTTTAAATCACGTAAGAGAAACAAAAAATAGAAAACATGCGCTAAAGTTAAATTACACTTGAAAAGGTACGACAAACGTTAAGTTACACTTGAAAAAAGAAAAATTAAAAAACTCCACCAAAGCTAAAAATACACAGTAACAGAAAAAAATAGTAAAATATCCACAAAGTCAAAATTAAGATAGAATATTAACAAAGAAGTAAATAATGTAAAAGTTGTAGTTAACAATAATTTATAAACAAGGAAGAAACAATTCGTTCATCCTTCTTTTGAAATTTGTCAAGTTTAGATTAATGTCAAATAAAAGTATTATTTTCATATGTACAGTGGCAATTTGAACCCGCTAAACTACTGGAAGTAGCTTGTCAGCAGGGGTTTAGTTCTACAATATTAAATAATACGATAATGATACATACTATAGTAATATTATAACAAAGGTACATGTCGTGATCAATGTTAACCTGTAAAAAAGCCGTTGTTTAATACGTGTGTGTTGTATTGAACATGAAAAATATCGAACCTGCCCTTCAGATGGACACTGCAAAGCTCTCCGAAACGTTTGTTCATGAAAGAGTTCAATTTGGGAAGCGGATATGGGTACCGCCGCCTCGGGAACCATTCATTGGATAACCAACACTTTTGGCATAGGTCACACCAAGTGGTTCGCTACGGTAAGTGACTTAGCAGGGGTGCCCGGATTCATGGGGTGAGGACGTGGTGGGCCGGATCGGGAGATGCCGGTTGAGGGAGACCCTCGACCTCTCCAACCAGACATCTCGCACCGCAGTAGGTGGGATGGATCAGTGCGTCCGTCACTCCTGGATACACTGACCCCTAGATTCACACCCCTCATACCCTTTTCCTTTCCAGAACTTCCTCTTCTTCCTTTCCTTAAAAATACCCTCCCCACAGCAGCCCAAAGATGACAAAGACCCTGAGGGAAATTATTTTCCTTACGGCCTCCTGTGTTGAGTTAATGGAAAGAAAAAGAGATGAGAAAACGTAAGACAACCTAAAACTTATCTTGACTGTAAGAAAAATATGTAATATCACAAAAATGGCACGTAGATGGAATATTATCGTTGTTTTATTAAGATTACAAAACACGACAAATCATAAATCTAAAACCAATCTAACGGATTTTTCATTATTTTTAATATGTAACTTATCACCTGACCCAACTAATGCACCATATAATTCAAGATACTATTCATATCTATAATCTAAACCTTCGATGACAAAAACAGCATTAAATAATTTTTTATAACTACAGAAAACAAAAGAAAAATTCTTACCTATTTTATTAATTTATTTATTTTTTTATACATAGTTATAGTACGTATTACCTATGTCCATATATTATCTTATTTTTGTCTGAAATAAGAAGGTTTCTTATCTGGAGACGTAAGTAATAATTCTAAAAAGAATGGAAGTGTGCAGAGAAAAGATGTAGAGAAGGCTAGAGAAGAGAATTAAAATATATTCTCACGAATTGATTGGCTATGCATAAAAGTTTAATGAAAAGTTAGACGTGTTTTATATAAATTTAAATTTATATCACGTGAATATAATTATATTACATTAGGACATTTTTTTATAAAAAAATATTTTTATAATATATTTATGGAAAGTTTTTCACTGAAGTGAAATATGTGGTAAATCAATGTGAAAATCCCGTGAAAAATATTGAGATTCGCAAAGAATGCAATACTTATGTAAGCGTAATGAGCAAGATTAAGAAAGGGACGCTTAGATGGTTTGGGCATGTAGAGCGAATGAATGAAGAAAGGAGAATGTATGATGAAAATGTGAATGGAAGGAGATGTCGGGGACGTCCGAGAAAGACATGGCACGATCAAGTGACTCAAATACTTGAGTCGGGCCATGTCAGAATTCAGAATAATATGTATGAGGCGATGTATGAATGTGAATGAAGCAAGAAGTGTATGCCAAGATCGAGTTGTTTGGCGGCTTGTCTTCTCTATCTATTTCCTCCGGGGATACGGCGTGATGGTTAGTTAGTTAGTTTCACTTGCTAGACGGTTTGTACTAGTGGGAACTTCAGAAGATGTACTGTAGATTGCTCCACTTTAAAGAAATGTCCCCGCTTCTAAGAACACGGTTTATTTAGAAAACCTTTCCCTATCAAGATTTCGACTCGTCTTAGTCTCAACGCCATGTCAATTAATCTTTTTGTTTTCATAATATTGCTTGTACAAAAATGTTATATGTATTCACACTTCCCTCCATTGTGACCAAGAGCACTATTGGGAGAAAGCCAAATACAAGCAATAAAAAAATAATTTAAGGTGACTAATCTAAGTAGATGAAAGCATAACCTTCGCAATACTTACGCATGTCGCATACCAAACAGGAGTAGGATATACGGATTTCTCCGGAGGCAAGGTCAATTGACAAGGCAACGGTACGCTTCTAAATGCCTTAGTCGCTAATCATTAAATGGCTTTATTAATTGTTCGACTTGTCCATTTCAGGGTATTGCATACATTTAGCGGGTTATTAAACTCTCGCCCCCCTACTTTAATATAAAATTGTGAAATATTTTAATTATAACAGAATCATATATAAGGCTCGCGGGATTGACCGAATGGGCACAAGCAGTTTTCGTCTCAGAAAAGGCTCGCACAATCAGCAAACATGAATCCAATTGTAAGTTGTGCTCGTTTTATTCAAACGTCAGTGTTTTGTAAAATTATATAAGTGGTGTAATTTTAAGCTTATTTTTTAGATTGTCTCTAATATATATGTTTTTAATCTTTTTAGTTCTTCGCCGCTTTCCTGAGCTTTGGAGTCCTGGCCTCCGCGTATGCCCCAGCATACGGTCACCATGACGGACAGTGGAAGGGAGAAGGTCTTGCCGAAAGCCAGGACAACGCTCACTATAACTACGGATACGCTACCTACGCCGCACCCCATGCGTACTCTTATGGAGCTTACGCTCATGGAGCCGCCCCCATCGGACATGATGGACGCGTCGTAGACACCCCCGAGGTAGCTCACGCCAAGGCCGCCCACTACGCCGCCAAGGCCGCCGCTTCCCAGGGACAGTGGGCTCATGCCGAAGGAGCATACGCCCCAGCCACCTACGCCGCCTGGTCCCCAGTCGTGAATGACGGACAGTGGAAGGGAGAGGGTCTGATCGAAAGCCAGAACAAGAAACAAGTCAACCACGGATACTACGCCCACGCTGCCCACGTTGCCGCTTATGCCCCAGCTCACTACTCTCACGGAAACGACGGACAATGGAAGGGAGAAGGTCTGATCGAGAGCCAGGACAACAGCCAATACAACGGACAGTACAACCAGTACGCTTCCCACGCCGCTCACTACGCTCATGAGAACGAAGGTCAATGGAAAGGAGAAGGTCTGATCGAAAGCCAGGACAACTCTCAGAACAATGCCTACAACGGATATTCCGCCTACGGATCTCCCCTCGTGCACGTCGCTGCCTACGCCCCAGCTTACTACTCTCACGAGAATGAAGGTCAATGGAAGGGAGAGGGTCTGATCGAAAGCCAGGACAACTCTCACTACGGAAGCGCCTACGCCACCTATGGAGCTTATGCTTCCCCCGCCATCTACTCTCATGGAGTGTACGCTCATGGAGCCGCCCCTCTGGGACATGATGGACGTGTAGTAGACACCCCCGAGGTAGCTCACGCCAAGGCCGCCCACTACGCCGCCAAGGCCGCCGCCGGAGCCCATGGTTCCTGGTAATCTATTCCACCATCTGATGACTGAAGAACTCTAGTTAATACCTCTCCTAGTCGTTGTATTCATGCAAGTGTATACACTTTTGTAACATTCTCATTCTGTACAGTATTTTTCGATAATGTTCACGATACTTGTTATATAATTAACGAACCAATTAATAAATTACTTCAATGAAGTTAAGATAATATATTTCTGACTTATTACTCACATCTGATTTCTCTATATAGCTATTCATATTTATTACTCACTTTTTCAATAAAGCCTCTTTTTACTATTGTAAAGGATAATGAACTTATAACCAAAAATGATTCAGAACCTTAAAGAAGATCACGAGAACTTAATCATTATCGTAAGCAAATGTTCAGTTAAAACTTTTTTTAACTCAGTCTTCTATGGTGGAGGTAAGACCCTCTGAAAATTATCATTCTAGCTCGGCGGACTAGCCTTCTCCAGCTGGCGCCTTTTCTTTGCTGTTGATTGGATGTAGTACACTTGTAAAACTTTTGATGTTACTCCATTTCATGTCTCTATTACATTTAACCTCTTGCTTTCATTCCACTGCTCACTTTCTGCGAGTTCCTTGGGTCTCTTTGGACAATATGGCCACAACCACATTGATCATAGAGGGGGGCTTCTTAAAGCTATGTTTTATCATGATAGACACATTGGGAAATAGTTTTGCAACTTGGCTAGTAGTATCACAATTCTGTCGAAAAATTGGCATACAGAGTAGCTAGCCAATTAAGACCTCCGCTTTTTCAATATTCGGAATATTTATGTTTTGTTATTAAAAAAACACTTGTATATTATTAAGTGGAAATGGCTGCCGGGGTTCAATCTCCTGGAGGAGTTTTTATTTAAATATATTAAAAAAGTTGTTTTTGACAAAAAATCCCAGTTTTCGAATAATCTGACAATATTGAAGAATCTCCTACTACCATCACAGGAAGAACGATGGAGAACTTGGCCAGCTGAGGGATTGAACTCACGACGTCTGGGTGAGACCCAGATGCGATGCTAACTGAGCCACTGACTGGTCGGTTATTTCTACTTTTCATATTTTGTTCGGATACATTCACCATACCAGACAACGCCATTTTAGAAGCGCTTTCATGGAATGGGATATCACGAGATATACTTACTTAACCGTTAGAGTGCGGTGCAGCGCTGTGGCGCTGCAAGCCACGCTGTTAGCCACGAAAATTTTGAGGCCTAGGCGCTTAGGCGCTGAGTTCTTTAGTATGCGTTTGTTGATCCTTACAAAAGCACGAGTTCCATTTGAGAGCGGTGTATTGCAGTTGGGGTATATCTTGTGAACTATATATATTGTTTGTCCTGTTATAATAAATTAAAACGATATATTTCATCATATCGGATCTTAGTTCTATCGCGGACGATGTATCAAAGGACGGCGACATTCTGGATGATGAGCTTTTCGATCTGATAAATGGAGAAAGTGATGACGGAGGTGCGATTATTGGCCATCGCAATAATAGAATGCGAATAGAAAGTGAATTTAATCCTCGTGACATTTGCACGGGAAAACACAATTTAATCAAACAAAGGCGAAATAATTTTCTTTTTTTTTCTATATATATTTAGTAGTTTTGGTTTTTTATTAGATGCATGGGATACAATTCTTTTTTAATTTAATTTAAAAAAAAAGTCATTAAGTTTGGTTGATATTTGTCCAAAGCATTTTTAGTTAATATCATATTTATTTACCAATAACACAAATTATCAATATCTGTTTACGCACCTACTTGCAAAATCAGTACAGCAATAAAACGGTTAAGATGGGAAAAGCCGAATCTTGATGCATTTGAATAAACCTCATCCATTTTGGGGCTCCCAGGGCTGACCGGATTGCTTTATTACCCTTTTGTAGAAACTACCTTCTTCCCCTTGATTCTCATAGGTTTCATTCGGTTTATTCACAACTTTTGAATAAACTTGTTACTACCCGCCTTGGCCGAAGGTTCAACGCAATCATTCAAGGACGAAAAAAAATATTTACGAAAGTTTATAGAACAATAGAGCTCCAATATCAGGTGGCAAACCAAATTCGCAGTAAAGTTATTTGATCCCAGTGATATTTCAACAGCATATAGAGGTATTAGATATTTACTTATCTTATTATGTTGTTGGTATTTCAGAATAAAATCGGCTCAGAAATTGTTATATTTTCCGTCAGTGAGGAGAGCTTCAAAAGGGAAATTGGATATTATTATTTCTTATTTTTTACATTAATAAATGAATAATTAAATACAGTTTTTTATTCAGGGGAGGGGGGGGGGAGATATGGTCACTAAACACGGCTTAAGCCATTTCAAGGAACGCTTCAATTTTGAATGGTGGTCTATTGGTGGTATATTTCAACGCGGCATCACGTTCATTGGTCAAATGTATTGTACATACATTCCGATAAACGAATGAATGCAATTTGCTAGCCAGAAGTTGTCATAATATATTGTCTATAATAAGTGAAGGTAGAGCGTTAGAAAAAAAATATTTGCATCGCCATTGCGGTGATTTTTCACAAAAACGGCGATACACAAATCATCCAATTAATTATTATTCTATACACATGCAATATGTATACAGTGGAAGTGGCATATATCGTTATTTAAGTTTTTTTTTTGGAATTCCAAAGAGAATTAGGTTGCAAATTTATAATAACACCGAAAAAAACGTATTATTTCTCGGAAAAATATAACCTGCAGTAAAAATGTTAATATAAATAATAATAAAACAATTATTTTTATAAACAATAATTATTAGCCTGAAACACTCATCCAAATTGAAAAAAACCTTTCCGAGCAAAGATAAATGTCGCCGACAGGACTCGAACCTGCACCCTTCTGATTGGCGGTCAGATGCTCTACCATTGAGCTACGTCGGCTATCAGAAGGGTGCAGGTTCGAGTCCTGTCGGCGACATTTATCTTTGCTCGGAAAGGTTTTTTTCAATTTGGATGAGTGTTTCAGGCCAATAATTATTGTTTATAAAAATAATTGTTACCCTTTGCGCTATGCACAAAAATCTTGTCTTAAGTTTATAAGAACTTTAGTTTATCTATTAATTAATAATAAAACACTTTGAAAACCGCTGATAAAAAAATGGTTGTTATTATTAATAGAAAAAAAAATTGTGCCACAGAGTAATATTGGAATTATTGAAGAAGTAAAATTGTTTGATTCAAATTTAGCAATGATATTATTTGAAGGGCCCAGGGAGAGAAGGAGATAGCCCATCATTTTATTAAAATAAACTAAATACAAATTTAGCAATGATATTATTTGAAGGGCCCAGGGAGAGAAGGAGATAGCCCATCATTTTATTAAAATAAACTTAATACGCCAATTTGTACAGAATCGTGTGTTTAATTTGATTTTTTTTCGATACAGCCTACTAAAGGCGATTGTACCGGTTAAAACGTATTGAAAATACTTACAAGCTAAAAATGTTAATTGTCCACGCGCTACTGGAAAACTAATTGGATTTTTGATTTGACAGTATATAATCGAGTATCTCATAGCACCAACCAATTTTTGTTCATGTTTATAATTTGTCAATTCTTAAATTATTGTGTTTTATGTTTATCATTTGTCTATATTTGACATTATTATTTTTTAGTATTTTATATATTCCTGATGAAGAAAGCATCGCTTTCAAAACATGTTCATATCTGTGTATAGTAATAAAACACAAAGTAATTTTTTAATTAATTTATTAATAATGATGCCAAGTGAATACCAATCTTTTGAAGAAATTATAAATTTAAATATTTATAGTACCTACTGAAATTAGGACAAAACCGGGTTGTAACTATAATTTATCTATGAGAAAAAAATTGTTTAAAGACGTATGATTTTTTTATAGTTTGGTAAAGCATTCTAGAAATATACATTTTTTTAAATACATAGAGAGAGTATCTAACATTGCACTTCTTAAATAAAATTTCTTGTCAACTTTTCCACGTAAATTAACATAATGACTTTCTATACATCTCTCAGCTTTTTAGTCGGCAATACAAAATTTTACGTGGTGTCGTTAACATCAATGTAATACGAGAAAAAAACTGTGTTAATAATAGTGTAAAAGCTTTTTTTAAATATACACACTGTCTCGCGGAAGCCTATTGTTACTGAAATACCTTCCAGTATGAGAGAAGTTGTCATGTAAGCCTTCGAAAGGCGGTTTTTTCCTTTCGTTAAATTGGCATATTAGAATGAACTGCACCAAAAATCAAGCCAGCAACTCTTAAAAATATGCCACTTAATCAAAAGTGGGTATTACTTCCTGCGTGCATTATTTATAAATCAATTAACGGTTAGAATTCAGTTGATAAAGTGCCTGAACAACGTTATGGGAACATGCTCTAGATATGCAATTACTTCTCGCAAGGTTAGTATGTGGGAATCGGCATACATTGCGAAAAGGTCTTGGATATTTGACATTCGTCTGAAAGGACTGGTGAGTTTTTTTGACACCTGTCGTTTGATTTAAACGTCAGTTATTACGTGGTGAATATATCAAACCCCCTCCACGGGAATTATAATGTTAAGGGGTATATAAGCTGACGGAACTGAAGTTTAGTCACAAGCAGTTTTCATCCCAGAAAAGGCTCACATCACATTAAACATGAATCCAATCGTGAGTACAATATCTAATCCAATTAATATTTTATAGTTCTTCAATTTCTTCTCACCTAAAAAAATGCTTCCAATCCTATTTATGTGTCTTCCTGTCAATATTTTGCCCGTTTTTCTCAATATGGTATGAAATTGAGTCAATGTTTACTTTATGTACATATTTCATAATTTTAAGGTTTGTAACTTTTTCCAATAATATGTTTTGAACTGAAGCGGATTCTCTCTGCTGCAAGCAATGGTCGTGGACTAGTATGCAAGATGCTCATAAACCTGCCCAGTCCTAATCATATTAATGAAACAAAGTTACAATGCTTTCATTCATATCAAAACAGCGGACTTCCAGACTTCTATCAGTCTCAAAAATAATTGATATTAACATAAATACGTTTATCCTTCTAGTTCTTCGCCGCTTTCCTGAGCTTGGGAGCCCTCGTGGCTGGATCCGCTCTGCCTTACGGCAGCGAGGATGGCCAGTGGAAGGGAGAAGGTCTGGCCGAGAGCCAGGATAACGGACAGTGGAACAACGGTGCCTCCGCCTACGCCGGAGCCTACTCCGGAGCTTACGCTCATGGAGCCGCCCCCATCGGTCATGACGGACGTGTCGTAGACACCCCCGAGGTAGCCCAGGCTAAGACCGCCCACAACGCCGCTGTTGCCGCCGCTTCCAACGGAGCCGCCCATGGTGCCTACAACGGAGCTTACGACGGTGCTTACGCCGCCCCCGCCTACAACGGAGAGGAAGGACAGTGGAAGGGAGAAGGTCTGGCCGAAAGCCAGGACAATGGTCAGTACAGCAACGGTTACAACGGTGCCTCCGCCTACGCCGGAGCTTACTCCGGAGCTTACGCTCATGGAGCCGCCCCTTTGGGAGCTGATGGACGTGTAGTAGACACCCCCGAGGTCGCTCAGGCCAAGGCCGCCCACTACGCTGCCGTCTCTGCCGCTGGTGCCCACGGATCCTGGTAATTTCTTCAACCAACAACTCAACATTTCCCGACTGAACTACCTTGAGATTAACCACCATTAATGTTCCATCTATGATGGATTCATGTTTATTTAAGTATGTAAATATTATACGAAACTTGTGATACAACACCATGCCTCTTATTGAATACTGTAATCTTAGTCGGGCTTGATTTGCGGTCAATCATGTCCCATATAGGTTAGTTCCCGAAAGGATCTGTGGTAATTTGATTGCTAGAATGGAATCGACTGCTAAGCTGATATCTGATCACACAAGTCAACCATATGACAAATGATTCCACTCGCGTTATTGATATGGTAAATTCAATTGTTGATGCTATTTTATGATCCATTGTCTGAAAAAATTATACGATCTAGTAGGCCAAGGTAAGAAAAGTTCTATGCTCAATATTTTCTTCTGGACATTTTGATCGTTGTTGAAATCAGAGCAGTAGTAATGAGACATCTAGAATCTAGACAGCCATGAAGCTGACATTAATGCGAACCAATGTGCATTTAAAACTGGTTTAAGTTATATGTAACCCAAAACCCAATCACCTTTGATTAAACCTAATCAGTAAAATACTTCTTGAATATTACTCAAGTCAATGAACTTGAAAGAAGTAAATAATCTGAGTGTCAAAAAAATTCTCCATTTGCCTTTTTCAATATCCTTTGAGTGGAGTGCTTAGTTAACAATTCGTTTATAAGTGCATACACGTATGACCAAAGTTGTACATATTCTATTATGAAGATTCGATTTTTTTTATAAACAAACCCATTGCATTGATTTCCTCCAATCTACGTGTGCTCGAAGGTTTTGGAAGGGATAAGAAAAACAGCAAACATTGCCGTACCACTTATACAAAGCACCGGATTTATTTTCGGGTAAATTGAATCCAAAATAAATCTGCCCTCTCCTTGTGTGCCAGACATGGCAGTTCTGATATAGTGGCGTAGGTAAAAATGTTGGTGCTTCTTTCAAAACCTAAACGAACACATATATATTTTTTCAAATAAAAAAATTGTCTAAATGTCTAAAATAAAACGACATACCAAAATTGCAATATGCATTCAGATTTTTTTTTTTTAAATTATATAATATTAATTACATACAATGGGAGCTTGTACCCGCTAAGCCACTGCAAGCAGCTTGTCAGCAGGAGTTTAGTTCAACAATATTATATAATACAACAATAAATAACAATCATCATACAAATGTAGCTCATAATTAGAAGAATATAAAAGTACATGCATGTTGTGATCAATGTACACAAGTTGTAAAAAATATTAAAAAAAATACGAAAAAAGCATACCAGTGTGGTTATAGAGATACCAGAGTCCAATTACATAATACCAATTTAATAAGTATTAAAAAAATTGACAAATAAATAAAAAAAAGTTCAGTTTTGTTACGGTGAGGATAGACTTAATACAATAATAACACTTAAATAATTATAAAGATACTCGGATAATAGATTTATATCCAATTTTCTTTTCGAAGACTAAATAAATAATAGGTTATTATGCGAATGTAATAATATCTTTGCTATTTTCCACTTCTCGTGAGGTGTAGGTTTTAATAGTGGAGAAAGTATATTATAATATATTAATTTTCGTATCCTTTGCATGAAGTATTTGATTAAATCCTTGCAATACTTGTCGCATATAATAATATTTAATCGTACTTACATTGGTAATAATACTCGTAATGAAAAAATGTTATCCTGATTGTCATTTGATTCTGTAAGGTAAAAAACTGCAACATGTAAGTTCACCCCACTGTAGAATTTAGCAGGCACCTCTGGTCGGGAGCAACAAAATATCGATCATCAATCTTTGGAGCACAGACGTCCGGTGTGAATGCTGTACTTGTACTACCGGAATTTTAATGGAATATGCTCTGAGGAACTAGCGTTATTGATCCCTTCGGAACCGGTGCATACTCGGAAAACACACCAAACGCGCGCCCAACATTTGCAAGTGGTTGACATTGGCACATGATAACGGGTCGATTCTACGACTCGTTCTTGTGTTCAACATCTCGGCTGTGGAGTGATCTGCCGGCCTCTGGGTTTCCTTCCCCCTACAACATGGGTATCTTCAAGGCCCGAGTTCACTCCTGTAAAAGACCCTCCACACAGCATCTCCAAATATGATATAGGTCTTGAGGGAAATTATTTACTTCAGAGCCGCCTTTTTTATTTACTTCATTCACATTTTGTCAATGTATGGTTTACATTACCTACCTACCTACCTACCTATGGTTTACATTAGGTGAACCCTGTTCTGAGGTTATGTGACTGGATGATATTAAGTTACAATAGCTTCCTTCAGATGGGACGAGGCGTGTGTCGAATGAGCTAGACTAGAGCAAATAAGTATCAAGCAATAGCCGAATATTAATGGGAAGTCCGAATATATGGTTTCATTAAAAAATATTTCATTAACTGTATTTGCTCTTTTGACTGCTATAATTAGTTATATAGGTGGGTTGCTAATTGTTTTGTGCCAGCCGATGAGTCTAGATGAATCTAGTAAACGAACAAGCACGCGATCGAGGAATCAGTTATACTACAGTGTACAGTACATTTAGATACTGGGACTTTTCAAAGTAAGGTACTTATTTTCTTGACAAATTTCATAATTAATATAAGCATTTATTAGGCAGTTGGTATTCTGGAGTTGCCATTATGATGTCACTCACTCATTCTGACACCCACGAGAAATTTAAAAAAAGAACGAAATACTGTCTTGGAAACCAATTTTTCTTGATATTAAAATAAAATTTCTTTTAAGTTATATCATAATTTTTTGTATTTTTTTCTTAAAACTAACATGAATCACAAAAGATAAAAACTTAAAGGTGGAAATAATCCAGGTTTGAAGAAATTACCAGGAACCATGAGTACCGTAAGATCCATGACCGGCGGCAGAGATAGCGGCGTAGTGGGCGGCCTTGGCGTGGGCTACCTCGGGGGTGTCCACGACGCGTCCGTCCTTTCCGATGGGGGCGGCTCCATGAGCGGAAGAAGCGCCATAAGCTTCATGGGAGGCATTCTCTCCCTGGTCCTGGCTCTCAGCAAGACCTTCTCCCTTCCACTGGCCGTCGCTTTCGGCGGAGTAGGCAGCTGGGTTGTAGGCAGCGTGCACCAAGGGAGCTCCATAGCTGGCGTGTCCAGCCAAGTCCTGGCTCTCAGCAATACCTTCTCCCTTCCATTGTCCGTCATTCTCTTGGGAGTAGTGAACTGCGGCTGGGGCGTAAGCGGCGATATGGGGAGCGGCCGCGGCATGGGAAGAGTGGTGCTGGTAGTGTCCGTTGTATAGACTGTTGTCCTGGCTTTCGGTCAGACCTTCTCCCTTCCATTGTCCCTCGTTCTCGTGGGAGTAGTGAGCTGGAGCATAAGCGGCGATAGGAGCAGCGTGGGCGTAGTATCCCTCTCCCTTCCATTGTCCTTCATTCTGGACTGGGGACCAGGCGGTGTAAGTGGTTGGGGCGTATACCTGAGCACCATGAGCAGAAGGTCCTTTGGAAGCGGAAGAGATGGCGGCGTAGTGAGCGGCCTTGGCGTGGGCTACCTCGGGAGTGTCTACGACACGCCCGTCCTTTCCGATGGGGGCACCTCCATGGGAGACGGAGGCAACATGGATATCTTCTCCATTGCTCCACTGTCCATTATCCTGACTCTCGGCCAGACCCTCGCCCTTCCACTGTCCATCCTCGCTGCCGTAAGGCAGAGCAAATCCTGAGACGAGGGCTCCCAGACTCAGGAAAGCGGCGAAGAACTGAAAGAAGAAAAACGAGTTTTTACTTATTATTGTTCACTGATCACCATATTGATTATGTAATCACTTAACATTCACTATTGCCTTACCACTAGTTAAATGTTCACAAATTAAATTTATTTCACTCACGATTGGATTCATGTTGATTGTGATGTGTGAGCCTTTTCTGAGACGAAAACTGCCTGTGACAAACAATTTCACATTCGCTAGTCTATATACCCAGTAAAATGATTTTTTAAAAATGGAAGGGAGTTATTGTTTTCTTAAAACGAGTTGTCTATTTTTAATTAATAAACCAGTTAATCAAAAAATCTGACTCACGAAACAAAGATAAATAGAGTATAAATGTCTTTTCAGTAAGTGCATGCTGTCACCCCATACCCAACTCACCTTGCCGCGGGTTATTGCAGG
Source organism: Halesus radiatus (assembly GCA_022606495.2). Taxonomy (NCBI): domain Eukaryota; kingdom Metazoa; phylum Arthropoda; class Insecta; order Trichoptera; family Limnephilidae; genus Halesus; species Halesus radiatus. Next base: position 77,485 of record JAHDVE020012159.1, on the reverse strand, counting down.
AGAATATAGATTCAGATCACGCTGTGATTGTTGTTTGGGTTACATGGTCAAGAGTCAGCTTTTCAGGTTCAATCTAGGACATGTCTACGTAATCTGACAACCTCCGCGAGGCAGAAATCTCGATTTAATTCCGGATATTGGCGTCGTGATTCTCGTCGGATTGTCTTTCAAAATGTCAAATACCACATTCGTATCGAACATAGAATAATGAATACACACTAGAAGTGCCTTCCACGTAGATACAAATGGAAGCCGGTGTACCTTAGACTTATACCTTTAAGTTCTAGCTCCGGGAGAGCCAAAGAAAATATAGCAAATACAGTGTTTGGTCTCTATTTCTGCATTGAATATTGCGATTCCATTTCATCGAAATGATTGACGGTGGATTATTTTTTTGTATAGGAAAGTACTTGAGTAAACTATTAGTTCATTTTTTAAATAGATATATTTACCATACGTAATAATTATTGTAAACTGTTGGTTTTCCAAATGAAATACAATAAAAAATAAAAAATAAAAAATAAAAAATAAAAAATAAAAAATAAAAAATAAAAAATAAAAAATAAAAAAAATAAAAAATAAAATAAAATAAAATAAAACAAATTCCTTATTATGAGCTTTAGGTAGTTGGGACTATTGTGTGGTATTCACATAAAATATATATCATTTAAAAAAATAATGTAATCGTACATTTTTTCGGGTATGTTTAATCAAATACTCATCTATTATACTTTGGTTTGCTTCGAGTACATAAATTCTCGTGAGTAATTCATTTTATAATATTGAGTATAATTGAGTATTTATAATATCAAGATTTCTTGCATGTGATGCTGGGGATCGAGCGAGCCAAAAGCTTATATTTCACCGTAAACAAGTCAAAATTACACCACAAAATGCAATGATTTCACAACACCTGCAAATAATGTTGCCGGCGCCCTATAAAAATCGTACACAATCGTACATACGTGCGCTCTTTTCACTTTTCACAATGGACAACATGTCCTCGCTTTGATACCTCCACCTGCCGCTGCCACAAACAAGAACAATCTTCTAGTCGCTCGGAGCGACGACATCTCCATTGGGAAACTACCAAACACCTTAGTATAAAGATATGTGAAGAATAGTACAGAAAAAAACAATTGTGTATACCAGATAATTTGAGTATAGTATAATAATTAATATAGAATAATAGTTAAGTTCAAAGAGATAAGAAAAAAAAGCTAAAGAATAGTGGTTTACGTACATCAGATAATAAATATTGAAATTTTGACTTATCCAACCTTTCGGTAAAAAGCACAGATGTTGCAATCTGTGGCATCTGTTGGTACCTTTATTAATTAGTTTATCTTTTCTAATGAATTAATTATCATTTCTTCAATAGATTTGTAGTCACTTTACGGCGTCATTAGCAATAAATTAAAAATAATAAGTTTGTTTACACCATTTTTTTATATATATAAATTTGAACATGTTTCGAAAGCAAATCTTTCCTTATCAGGATAGACAGTATACTAAAAATAATGACAAGTATAGACAATTTTTTTTTATAATAGCGGTGGTAACAAAGTAATTTTTTTAAATTTTATAATTAATTATCACCTTATGTTGTATTTCTTTCATGCAATTGTACTGTCGAAGAAATATGGAAAATTTATATATCCTATAATTGGCTTGTAATATGCGTGAATGAAGCAGTTATTTGGATATTTGATGTGGCAGGTAATCCCATTCAACGTCGGCTAAGCCATTCTTAGTGAAAATTTACTACGTCCGTGGTAAGTTTTTTTAATATCAATTGCTTCACTGTTTTTTTCTAGTGCCTACCCTGATTAAAAACTCTGTGCACGCCACTTCATAGCTGGTATATATTTATATTAGCAATTTTTTTTTTTTTAGTAAAAAACCTTTCAAACTTTTTTCCACCTATTTATTTTCCACCGGAACGAAAAATATTTTTTTTAGATTATTAGTACTGTTTATTAATGTTATTCTTTGTTTTAACCATTTATAGTTCAATTAAGTATGTGATTGCACCTTTATGTTAGAATTTAGTCAGTGCGAACGCAACCAATTGATAGACAACTTACCTCAATTTACTGTGCCTTTCTATGCCTTTCAAATGTCAAAGTTATAATCAATTGCATTATTCATTCTCCTTTTATCACAAAATTCTCACTAAACAACAGCCTTCAACTGACTGTAGAGATATTAAAGCCTTGCTAGACCATTTTGTTATTCATCAAAAATATAATGTCAGTGTTAAACGATTAGTGTTTTTAATCTACCAAACAACAATACTCATCCGCATCTAGAACTTCTCGACACAACTCAATCCATCCCAAAGTCCAAGCCTTACAAACTTGGGCTGATAGAGGATTCTTGGCGCACACACCGGTCCTTCGATCCGAATTTCACAGTTTTGAAATCAGAACTACGCAATATAAGCGTATTTATACTACTTACTCGTATATCTAATAAGGTTGCATATACAGTGAAGCAGCAGACAGGGGACAAATATACACGACATAGTACATCTCTGTTGGTTGTGTCGCAGATAAATCACCAAAACCAGTCACTTAAAACTATGTAGCAGCTTTACTCTTTCCTATTCCTATTCTGTTTTAGGCTTATAAAATGGTAGTGTGAGTTTTTAAAAAATTGGCAGGTTTAGTAACCCGGGAAAGTTAATATTTCTTGAACAAATTAATATTTAAATAGGCATAAAAAACACTCAACCATTACTCCTCGTGGTATATTTCAGGTGTCTGGGGAAAAGATCACAGGAATATCCAAATACTAAGTTTAGATCTTCGGACCTAAGACTTGGAATAAACTCCCCCCGGAACTAAGATCCATAGCAAGGTCAAGAGAATTTCGATTCAAATTAAAAACTTATATTTTCAGATTTCCATATCCTTAAATTCAATATACCTGCGAGTACCACTTATATAAGGTCTATATATTTCAATTACGCTTATTATTTCTAATTTTGAAACTGTCAATTCATGGTGGAGTTCCATTTTAAAATGATGTTTTATGATTAATGTTACAAAGGATTTTTAATCAAAACAATCATTTTAATTACACTTTTTTTTTTTTTTTTACATGAATGCCCCACAAGAGTCTCAACTGCTCCCAACCGTCTAGAGCCAGTGAGACTATGGCATCCCCAATTGGGAAATATTGTGAGGCTGAAGGTATAGGGGAGGGGAAGGAGAAAGGGAAGAGGAAGGTGGGGAATACCTGGCTATTCAGATCTGGTCACCAAACACGGCTAAAAGCCATTTCAAGCAACGTTTCAATTCTGAATGGTGGTCTTTCACCAGGGTGATACTGAGAGTAATTTCCACTCTGGAACGTGCGCAAATATACTACGTATTATTTTTTAATTAATTAATTGTGAAACAGCACAAATTAATTAAATATAAAAAACACTTATCTTATTTTATTAAGATTTTCTCGAAGCCTCCTACTCTAATCCGTTTCTTATCGAGGGACGAGTCACATTTTAGAAGATAAGTTCTAATCAAATCCCGGTACTGTACCATCCATCATAAAATATTATTTTCGTTTCCTAAAATCGAGCAATAACGTAAATAAATTACAATATAAATACCCGGATTAAAACAGTGTTTATCTCAAGTGACCTGCCAGGTAAGTATGGTCCTGAATAATATTACATGCCGGTACATACGATTAATAACCTGTATATTTTAACGTGGCATCACATTCATTCAAATGCACTGTACATATAATTTGGTATTACATATCTATCAACCGGTGATAGAAATTAGTTAGCCACGAGTAGTCATAATAGATTGTCTAAAGTTAGTGATGAGATAGAGCATTGGAAAAAAACATTTGTACAGCGCCCTTGAGGTGATTTTTCACAAAAGCGGTACTATACAAATCATCCAAATATTATTATTATTATAGGCATAATAAAATATTTAATATCCATTCCGTCCTCTCGACTTACATTTTTTATTAACCCTCCCTTCCCTGTGATGGGTATCTTCTACACGTTGCTTCTAATATCCATTAATATCTCTGTAAATACATAGATAAATAGGTTAATATTTTATGTATTCCTCCATAATATTTTCGCATTGATTTAATAAATAATATTAATAGTAATCAGAATTTATCGGGTACATCGAAAGTATTTTGTGAACATTGTTATGAAGCAACAACTAAGGTTGACAAACCGCCGACCCGGAATTAACCATAAATAAACATTAGTCGTCTATGATAATAATTTCCTACCCGCTCGGTTTGGGGAAAGGGACCGCAAGGGAGCTTTGGGAAGACAGGGCGGATATTCTAGTTTGGAGAGCCGAGCCATCCTATCACCCGATTCTGCGACCAAAAACTGGTATCGTTCCAATTTACTTACTTATTTATTTCCCTTTTGCTTTTTGATAAAACAGAAATCATTTAAAATCACTCAATTTCATTCTATCCTTTAATAATCTGAAGGCGTCCACAGAAAGGTTAAAGCTTTTCCTAAGGCCATTAGAACCTGCTATAAAAATGTAGACCTGACTGCCAGGTATTTTTAAATAACAAAAGAGTTGTTTTTATTTTGAATTCCCTATTCCTGTTTCTATTTATATGTATTTGTTTTTGTTAATATTAACTAAGCGGTAATTTCGAAAATCGTCCCTCAACAAACTGACAACACGATTAATAGATGGATGTATCGTTTTTTTATATACATCCATCTACCCTGAGGTGAGCTAGTCGGGAACATTCTATATAATAGATCTATTGGTGAACTTTACTAAGATTGCAAATTCAAATGTGCTTACGAACAGGATCGAGGGATTCTGTTTTGTGACAACATCGGAAACAAATTCGTATATAATAGCGCTGTGAGTGCCTCGACATTGGGTCTCGACGATACGTGAAAAGTATGCGGGAAGCGCGACACTATATTCGCATCTCACTCTTGCAAACTGTAGAAGCGCGACGAGCTCGATGTTCTCAGTCGTGTTTTTTTCCTTCGAGGCGTAGAGGCGTGCTAGCGACAGTAGCTCTCGGGTTTGCAACCAGAGTGGATCTATGCCCGTTCCGTGAGCATTGCCAGGTGGTTTTTTAATGTTTTCAATAAATAAATCTCAATTATTATAAGTTTTCATTTCAATTATAATTACATATGGGGATTAGCTATGAATTTTCTTATTTTACCAATTTAAAATCGCTACTTTTTGATTGTGTAGTGACTACCCAACACCGGAACTCGCGCTTTTGATTTAGCACCGTAAGGGAAAGGTTAATAACAAAACAAAAATTTACATCTACGAGACCTGCTAATCTACTCAAACATGACTATTATCTCTAAACGTGTTTTTAAAACAACATTTTCTATCAAATTTCGTCCATCGTTGTTCAATTTGACTCAACAAAAAGCTTTAATGAGCCAGAAAAGATTTGTTAAGAAATTGATATTGTCATTTTTTTATTACTAGTGGGGAACAATCTTTAAAAAATGAACTATCTGATATTGCCATTTTGATAATATTATGGGGTATTCATTGTCAATGCGTTAGATTTGTAGAACTTCATTTTGTTAAGTGTACAATTTTTTTTACGGTCTACGAATTCCATCGAATTTTAATTTTTTGCATTCGAATTGAACTCTTTCCCTTGGCAAAATAAAATAAAAAATGTCTTATATCACAATTTATATTTTTTTCTTAAAACTAACATGAATCATATAACTACAGAGGTGATAACATTTCGATTGAATCAGGAAGGTTTAAAGAAATTACCAGGAACTATGAGCACCGTAAGATCCATGACCGGCAGCAGAGATAGCGGCGTAGTGGGCGGCCTTGGCGTGGGCTACTTCGGGGGTGTCTACGACACGTCCGTCCTTTCCGATGGGGGCGGCTCCATGGGTGGAAGAAGCGCCATAAGCTTCGTGGGAAGCATTCTCTCCCTGGTCCTGGCTTTCGGCAAGACCTTCTCCCTTCCACTGGCCGTCGCTCTCGGCGGAGTAGGTAGCTGGGCTGTAGGCAGCATGCACCGAGGGAGCTCCATAGCTGGCGTGTCCAGCCAAGTCCTGGCTCTCAGCAATACCTTCTCCCTTCCATTGTCCGTCATTCTCATGAGGGTAGTGAGCTGGGGCTGGGGCGTAAGCAGCGATGAGAGGAGCGGCTGCGGCGTGGGAAGAGTAGTGCTGGTACTGTCCGTTGTATTGGCTGTTGTCCTGGCTTTCGGTCAGACCTTCTCCCTTCCATTGTCCCTCGTTCTCGTGGGAGTAGTGAGCTGGAGCATAAGCGGCGACGGGAGCAGCGTGGGCGTAGTATCCCTCACCCTTCCATTGTCCTTCATTCTGGACTGGGGACCAGGCGGTGTAAGTAGCTGGGGCGTATGCCTGAGCCGCATGAGCAGAAGGTCCGTTGGAAACAGAAGAGATGGCGGCGTAGTGAGCGGCCTTGGCGTGGGCTACCTCGGGGGTGTCTACGACGCGTCCGTCCTTTCCGATGGGGGCTCCTCCATGGGAGATAGGAGCAACATGGGCATCGCTCCACTGTCCATTGTCCTGGCTCTCGTTAAGACCCTCTCCTTTCCATTGTCCATCCTCGCTGCTGTAAGGCAGAGCGAAGCCGGAAACGAGGGCTCCCAGACTCAGGAAAGCGGCGAAGAACTGAAAGAAGATAAAATAATTTTTGTTTTTGCTTACAATCATTTTACACACTGGATAAGTAATCCTTTCAAACAATTAATTCAAACACACTTTAATTTAAGTATTTTAACGAAGCCTGTTCATTTCGTTACAAATAATTATTTCACTCACGATTGGATTCATGTTGATTGTGATGTGTGAGCCTTTTCTGAGACGAAAACTGCCTGTGAAAAACAATCGTCCAGTCTCCAGTCTATATACCCAGTGCCAATATCTTAAAAGCATGAATGGAGGGAGTCATTGTTCTCTCAAACCGACTTTTTATTCTTAATTAACAAACCGGTACATAAAAAAATTTTGATTCACGAAAGAAACGTTATGCCTTTTTAGTAAGTGCATACTGTCTCCTCCTGGTCACCTTGCCGCGGGTCAGTCAAGATAATGTAGATTCTGATCACGCTGTGATTGTTGTTTGGATTACATGGTCATTGGTCAAGAGTCAGGCTTTTCAGGTTCAATCTAGGACAAATCTATGGCGGTGTGTAAAATACTTGATTTTTGATGTGATAGATTTCTGCGATTTCAGATTGCTTTTAAATTTTATGAAATGATCGCACGCCACGAGGAACTTATTCGAGGCTCATGCACTATATGGACTTACTTGAGGCAACCAAGAGAATTAGCCTAGAAACCAGACGTCATGCAAGTATTGCAATATTATAGTTTTAATATAGTGCACATCTTTATTGATGTTCCATTCCTCTTGGAATGCTATGGCCAATACGTGCCTGAAAACATTTTTCGTAGTCGTCGCCACGACTTGTTCAAGATACTATACGGCAAAACAGAATTCTGATGTTCTAGCACGGCATAGCATGACAAGAGGAATGGTGCTATTGAATGATATTTCTAAAACAGTTATCATTTTACAAAAAAATTGAAATAACATATTGAAGCTTACATAAATCTCCTTGTAATATATTTTTAATCATTGAAGATAATATTAACGGGGAGAGATTACAAATAAACTCAGGGAGGATCTTGTAGTTATGAAAAGGTAGCAGCCGAAAAGTTTATGGAAATTAATTGAGGATGATATTAACAGTTATTACCGATAAACATGACGGGATGGATTGGGGTAACCGTAGCTCAGCCGGCATTGAGCGCAGGTACCATGAAGTCATGCGTTCGAATCCCAGTTGCTACCGTTATGTTTTTTTTTCTTTTCTGTCTTTTCGTCTTCGTGTTTCGATTTGGGAGTTTTTAATATTATATTCAATCGTTAAATAGTAAATATATTTAATTGTTCTTTAAGCAATCTTAGATTTTTTGTTTATCTGTCTTCCCAAATGTTGAGAATATTAAAATAGGAAAACCGGTACTATAAATGGTGAATAATCTGTTGTACAGTAATAATAAAAAAGCAAAACAGAATATTACCATGAACGGTGAATAGCCAAGTGGAAAAATCTTCAATTTTCTCTTAGCTTAGTCCTTAATAATTACACTAGCAAACGTTTCGCTATTATAATGGTGCAAGTAGGAGGAATTTAAATATTATCCGAATTGGCAGAGGGAGGATGAAAGTAAACTGAATGCCGTAGAAATGAGATCTCTGAGGCGAATGTGTGATAAAACCATGGTATGATCGTGCGATAAATATTGAGATTCGTAAAGAATGCAAGGCTGATGTAAGCGTAATGAGTAAGATTAAGAAAGGTACGCTAAGATGGTTTGGGCATGTGGAGCGAATGAACAATATTTGACGCAAATGTGAGTGGAAGAAGAAGTCGGGGACGTCTGAGGAAGACATGGCACGATCAATTGCATCAAATACTTGAGTCGGGTCATGTTAGAAGAACAGAAGGGAATGTATGAGATGTTATATGAATGTGAATGAAGCAAGAAGTGTATGCCAAGATCGACTTGTTTGGCGGTCCGTCCTCTCTGCCTACCCCTGCGGAGAAACGGCGTGATGGTTAGTTAGACTGAATAACTGAATACGATGACGCTATCAGTTATTGTAAAAAAAACATCATTATTTATTTCGATGACGGAATAATATTTGCCAAACGTTATGTGGAGCAAAATGATTATTATAATAAATGGATTTATGTCATGCCGTATTCGCCTTGGGGGACAATGCTTGGGAAAAAATATATGGATTAACGAAATCTTTTGGTAAACTACAGTAAAATAATGTTTTTGATTGATCGACTTTGTAGAATATTTTTTTCGTGCATATTTAGTTAAAAAAAAATTAAGGAATTTTTATATTTTGGGCTTCCTATATTGTAAGTTGTACAATGAAACCTGTTTTTTTTTTTAACTAATTAGAAAGAAGTGAAAATTAAAACAAAAATAAACTAATCATATGTTTTCGTAAATGACACTGTAGAGATAAACCATAGATAATAGAAATAATGGAGATGGGCCATTAACCATTATAAGTATGAAACTGGGAGCGCATAAGTGTTGCCAATGTCATTCATCCATACTACTGAAAATTTCAATTGCGTACAGCGGGTTCCCGCCTTTCTTTCTACCTGCACAAGAAACGCATTTTTTTTGGAATAACTTATTGAAGTTTATAAACCTCATTTTGACGGCCTCCATGGTCGAGGGGTAAGACTCTCGACTACGAATCCGAAGGTCGCGGGTTCAAATCCCGGTGTGCGCAAGTAAATTTTATTGAATTCATTTGTGCTGTTTCACAATTAATTAATTAAAAATAATATATAGTATATTTTCGCACGTTACAGAGTGGAAGATACCCTCAGTATCGCACTGGTGAAAGACCACCATTCAGAATTGAAACGTTGCTTGAAATGGCTTCTAGCCGTGTTTGGTGACCAAATCTGAATAGCCAGGTATTTCCCCTCCTTCCTCTTCCCTTCCCCTTCCCCTCTCCAATATCTTCAGCCTCACAACATTTTCCAATTGGGGATGCCATAGTCTCATTAGCTCCAGACGGTTGGGAGCAGTTGAGACTCTCGTCCGGTATTCATGTAAAAAAATGCATATATTTTTAATCATTGAATCACCGAAAAGACACAGAAAAGAAAAAGATAAAGGTAGCAGCTGGGATTCGAACCCAGGACCTCATGGTCTTTCGGAGACAATATAAATAAAAATCGGATTGGTATATCCAAGACACTGCCTAACGATTACAAATAAATTTAGGCAGAAACATAGTTATAAAGAGGTAGCAGCCAAAAAATATATAGGAATTAATTGAGAATGATATTGACAGTTCTTAGAAGTCGAATTATGATACCGATAAAAACAATGGAAAGTATTGGGGTAGCCGAAGCTCAGTGCTTTAGAGCACAGGTCCCGGATAGATCATGAGGTATTGGTTCGAGTCCCAGCTGCTACCGTCACATTTTCCTTTCTGTGTCTGTTCGGTTTCATGTATCATTCTGAGAGTTATCTTCAATGATTAAAAACAATTTTTTTATTGGCATCGCCGCTTTGATTATCCGTACAGTTTGTCGTAGCACGGTGATAGTCGGCTCGCTTCCATGCCATATCTTCCTTTGCTTATTTTATGTATGGATAAACCGAAGGGACTGTGTAGTAGGCGTGTTCGTGTGACCGAAGAAATTTAAAGTTTTATTTTTTTCTGGTGAAATTGATTTAACATTTTCTTCTTTCTAATTGTTTCTTGACTTCGGCGTAGGAGTCGAATTTAAGTAAATTTGCGAGATTTTCCGCAAACCAGGCTACGGCTAAAAAGTACTGAGCTATCATGTCAACATCCAGACAGGTTGAAAACTTCCAATTATGTATAAATATTAAGTATGTTTGTTACTAAAAAATGTACTGCAGGTTCTGCATGTGATCCCACAATGAGTTTATTAACTCCTGGGAATACAATGCATAATCTATTGCATACTTTTTATTAATAATAATAATAATAATAATTTTTAAATTAACAAATTTCACTACAACGTTTTTCCCAATTATTTTTTTATTATTTATATTTGTATTAAATTAACATAAATACAGGTATTATTCATTAATGTGTTTATTTCTTTGAACTCTCAGATAATCTTATCTGATCTGGAACTACGTTAAAATACTTTCTTTTTTTTAATTTAAAAAATATCAAACTGCTTGAAAATGGTTTTGATCGCCAAATCAGCTGTCACACCAATAAAAAACCATTATACTTGCAGAACTTAAGATATTTTTTTCTTTAAATTTGTCAAAAACAAAAAGAAGGGGTTTGTACGAAGTGAAAAAATGCATATATGAAAAAGGAACATTGACAAAATGAAAATTTTTTTTTTAAATAAAAGGTATTTGAAGGTATGCAAACGTTGTTTGTGAACAAATATTTGAATTCTGAATTATATCAACCAAATGCGAGAGTGGATAATTAAAGGAAACTTCTGGAAGTTTTCAAACAGGAATTACAGGACTTTATCGACTATCCACATTTAGATAATTATTTGTGACTTGTGACGGTTGTGGCCATGTAACCAAAACAACAATCGATTTTATTAAGATTTACTATCATTACGTTCGCAAGGTAAGTTAGTACTCAGGAGTCGGGTTCACTTGATAAAATAGTTTACTTCCAATAATCGTGCTTAATTTTTTGATACCGGTTGTTTAATTTATAATGGTCACTTTGTTCGGTTGAATCACCCATGTATCCCCTCCATTTAATTACATTTTTAAAAACATATAAAGACTGTGGTCAAATTAATTTAGTCACAAGCAGTTTTCATCGCAGAAAAGGCTCACACATCACAATAAACATGAATCCAATCGTTAGTTCAATTCCTTGTCTAAAAATATTTAATTTGTATTAAATGGTGAAGTTCTTAAATAACGAAAGTTGTGCCTCAGTGACAAAGTGAATCATGGATTGAAATTAGCTTTTAGTGATAGAGGAGATGACATGATAAATAATTGGTAATAAACATGAAATCTCTACTTTTTTACAGTTCTTCGCCGCTTTCTTGAGTCTGGGAGCCCTGGTCTCCGGCTTTGCCCTGCCTTACGATAGCGAGGATGGACAGTGGAAGGGAGAGGGTCTGGCCGAAAGCCAGGAAAATGGACAGTGGAGTAATGGACACGATGCCCATGTTGCCTCCATCTCCCATGGAGGTGCCCCCATCGGAAAGGACGGACGTGTCGTAGACACCCCCGAGGTAGCCCACGCCAAGGCCGCTCACTACGCCGCCATCTCTTCCGCTTCCAAAGGACCTTCTGCATATGCTGCTCAGGAATACGCTCCAGCCACTTACACCGCCTGGTCCCCAGTCCAGAATGAAGGACAATGGAAGGGTGAGGGATACTACGCCCACGCTGCTCCCATCGCCGCTTATGCTCCAGCTCACTACTCCCACGAGAACGAGGGACAATGGAAGGGAGAAGGTCTGACTGAAAGCCAGGACAACAGTCAATACAATGGACAGTACCAGTACTACTCTTCCCATGCCGCGGCCGCTCCCCATATCGCTGCCTACGCCCCAGCCCCAGCTCAATACTCCCATGAGAATGACGGACAATGGAAGGGAGAAGGTATTGCTGAGAGCCAAGACTTGGCTGGACACGCCAGCTATGGAGCTCCCCTGGTGCATGCCGCCTACAGCCCATCTGCCTACTCCGCCGAGAGCGACGGCCAGTGGAAGGGAGAAGGTATCGCCGAGAGCCAGGACCAGGGAGAGAATGCCTCCCATGGAGCTTATGGCGCTTCTTCTACCCATGGAGCCGCCCCCATCGGAAAAGATGGACGCGTCGTAGACACCCCCGAGGTAGCCCATGCCAAGGCCGCCCACTACGCCGCTATCTCTGCCGCCGGTCATGGATCTTACGGTGCTCATGGATCCTGGTAATTTCTTCGCCTTTCCGATTTTCCCAAATTGTTTCCATTGTTTAGTAGTTAAACCTTTTATTTTATGATTCATGTTAGTTTTAAGAAAAAAATATAAGAAATTGTGATATACCTTACGAGATATTTTATTTACTTATGAATTTGCTATTTCATCTCTTAGATCAGCTCTTAAGTTTTCATACATTCATAACAAAAACAAAAACAAATACAACAACTAAAAATTATAATGTACATCGAACACGCACGCGGTAGGGTCTGGATAACTTTATTTAAAGTCATTTGATTAGGAACAGCTTCAAAAACTTATAACCAAACCTTAGGAGCAGTGTCTGGTGGGGCCTAAAGGCACACCAGGTAGAGTAATGCGCTGAAGTAGCGCGAATACGGAAGCCCGAAGGCGCCTTGTAGCGATGGGTCCCCGATCCGAATAGCACAATATTTTTTTTTTAAACTTATTGAAGTTTGTAAATTATTTTTAATCAACAAACATAAAATTCACTGCATTTTTATAATATATTTTATCTTTTATAGTGTAGATTTTACATGAGATGTGATTGAAGCAAAAAGTGTATACGGAAGCAGATCAGTGCGAACCATAGTAATCTTCCTAGCCCAATAATAGAATAATTTAAATAGCTTTGTGAAAATTACCAAAAGTCTGTTAGTTTTCGTTTAATATTATTTTTAAAAACAACCATTTTTTTCCCTGCTTCAGATTTTTTTAACGACTTATTTGCTTTCCAACATTTCAGAGTCCTGCAGAAATGTTGACAACTCTTTAATGATAAATAAAAAAAAGTTTTTAAAACGTTATAAAGCCAACCGTGACAAACCTTTTTCAGTTTCGGGTGCCGTGCACAAATTTGAGCATTTAACTTTTTCATTCATGTGAACATCATGTAAACGAGGTTTTAATTCGACCCTCGGCTCTCGTTAAATGCTTAAGGTAAAATTATTTCCTACGTTTGGAATGTAGGTAAAAATGCTGTGCATTTTTTGTGAATGCAATTTGCATGGAATTATTTCTCGCTTATGCAGAAGACACGAATTTTTATTTCAAGCTCGTCGGGTGTTTGTTAAAATTTATTTTCCCCAGATACTTTAGAAACATAGCACTCTAAGCCGAGAATTCAAATTCTCTGATTTTTTCAAATTAAATATGAACACTTCTGGAACTGGAGAAGAATTCTCAGGATGCTGTTGACAGTTATCTATACATTATTACAAGATAGGTTGTCAACTCTCTACCTACAACGTATTCTAAGATACTTCGGACGCATAACACGACAAATTGAGAACTAAGATTCTCTGATTTTTCGCTTAATTATAAACACTCCGTGTAGATAATTGGCTGTATATTTTTATAGTAGCTCGAATAAACCGATCTATTATGAGTATTTCTTACGTATGTACTGCATGTGTATATTTATTTATGCGTTTTCTTCTTCACTCCCATTTTTATTGATTTCATTATGTTCCTATATATCATATAATCTTTTTGTTTAACTGTTATTAAATTATAAATTAAAAAAAATAAATTATTAAAATTAAACAAAGCATATTTTTTTAATTAATAATTGCGCCACAAAGTGGATACCAATCGTTTGAAGATATTAACAAAAAGTCCAAACCAAACCCACTCCCAAAATCACTGAAATCAGCTGTCGTAACATTTAAATTTTTTTAAACTTATTTTTTAATTTTATATTTCGGAGGACGCGGGTTATGGCATAAAGCTAAAATCTTTTTTATAGGCGTTTAAAATTTGTAAAATGTTTTTCCACCGTGCCAAAATTGTATTAAACCTAAAAATCTACATTTTTCGAAAGCTGTTTTGTATTACATACTCCCGATGAAGAAAGCATCATTTTCGAAACATGTGTGTATTAATAAAGTGGTGAATACAAAATACATTATATTATTAATAATTTGAATAGCGTCGTTTTTTTAAAAATCACCCCAAGGGCGCTGTACAAATATTACTTCATATTCTCCATCTATTTATGTAGAAACAGATACTGAAAAATGTACTTTTTGCTAATATTTAAAAAAAGGTTATGTAAGGAAAGGTTTTTTCCTTAAGATAAAAATAGTATTTCTACCTGGACGTTTTATACCTGCTATGATAAACAAATTTTACCTACCCTTTTGTCCTATTATTTCTGGCACAATTTTTACTCATTGAAATTTTTCAGGAAATCTCTTCCAAAATTTATCTTTATTTTTTTTTATGTCATCTTTTTTACTTTTTTATATTTTTAACTCTTGAATTAAAAATCTTGCAATCGAGTATAGTATAGCGCTCTAGTCTCAATTCAAAGAGAGATGACCGCGGATAAATATGGAACTAGCATAAAATCTGTAAAGAGTTTTGAAATACAAGAAACATATTTAGTTCCTGATTCCACCACGGCCTAGCTGTAGCAGTTGTCACTATGAAATAACGCTTAGCCAATACTTGTACCAATTTGAATTGAACTTTATTATATCGCAGCGACCACGGCGACCCTTGCGAAATGAGATGGAAGTGCGATTATAAATTGAATCGTGTTGTGCGCCGATAGATGGCATTACTTGAAACTGATTTAATAATTAAATGTTTATAGAAATGTTGTTGTTCACAGATGGCGGTAATCTAAATATTTCCGAAAATAACCTTTTTAGCACGTAATGCTTTTAAATATTGGGATGAATTGTTTGTCAGCCGGAGTATGAAACACATTGTTACTGTATTTTTTTTTCATACATAAAAAAATGTGTCTTTTCAGGGGTAGCCGTTCTAAGGTCACTTTGTACATGGTTTTGTGTAGGAATTATAACTAAAGTAATTTTTGTCAAAGTATACATACCTAACGAAGCAAAATTACATGTAAATATTACATATCATAAGTACAGTTAATAAAATAAATAAAAAATTGCGAGAAAAATTGTACAGCAATAAATCGGATGGTCCTAACCTTATTTGTTTCACCGCCTACTTTTAGACCATATTTTTATAAGTGTTATCATTTTTTATTCATATTTTAAAAAAAAGGTTTACGAAGTTAGATATTTTTATGCGTAATAGCTATTTCGCCTTCCGAAGGATTTGTAAAAATAACTGCCTAGCATTTTTTTTTATGAAAAGTAGTTTTTTTATATAATTGTGTAACAATATTTATCAAAAAAATAAAATTAAGCTTCGGCTAAATTACATTGAAATAGGTGAAAATGAAGTTAACATCAGCATTCTAAATATGGGCAACAACTTGCGGCCAATTGACATCACAGAGATAAAACAGGCTTCAGTAGATAAC
This sequence comes from Halesus radiatus, assembly GCA_022606495.2. Lineage (NCBI taxonomy): Eukaryota > Metazoa > Arthropoda > Insecta > Trichoptera > Limnephilidae > Halesus > Halesus radiatus. The sequence goes on along the minus strand of JAHDVE020012159.1, from coordinate 61,704 downwards.
TGCAAAATGAATATACGAGTATGACTAGACATGTCATGCTGGAAAAGATGTAAAAAATAAAGGTGTAGACTTTCATTGGTTTTACCATAATCAATATTCGTGTAAAATATCTTGTTTTAATGCTAAAAACCCTAGGAGTAAATGAAGTAGGTACACCGGTAACTCAAATGCTCCCCGCCGCGATTTGAATTATTGATATTTTAATTGAAGTTGAGTGGTTTCTGTGTCAGTCTGAATTTGGTGTTAATACCTTTTTTTATTTCAGATCTCCCTGTGAAACGTATCAAGCGATTTATTTGAGTTATGAATGTATTGACGTTGGTGTGATTTTTAAAGGATGGTGGGATTTTGCTGAGGAGTTTAGCACATACTATGATCAGATTTTTTGTCCAAACGTTGTATTTGTTTGTGGTTGTTTGTTCGAAGTGTTGACTTTGAGATCTAGTGTTTCCAATATGTGTGTTTTTTTGTTGTTATTTTTATTTTTTGTATTTTTGAATATAAAGTAGTATTGTTTTAAACTATAATTGTTTTATTGACACGATGTCAAGATTGTTGAAGATTTCGTCAGTGCTAGTTCTTACAGGGAGAAGTATAATTTTCATGATGGCTTTTTGTGTTTTAATGAGTAAATTAAGAATAGTATCATTAGAACTGCCCCATCCGATAACACCATATTCAAATAATGATTGGCAGAGAGCCACGTAGATCTTAATCAGATTTTTTTTTCTGGAGACATTCCTGGATGTTTAAAAAAAGGGATTAAATTTTTTAGTCTTGTCATTTTAAATAAATAATGTGATCAGTCCACTTTAAATTGGGATCAATTTTTACGCCTAGATACGTTATGTGGTTAATATTTTCCAATAAAGGACAATTACATTGTCCATTTCAATGACGTAAGCTATGAAATTTCTAATTATGGTGTGCATCTGATTTATTTTCTATTTTTAATTTTGAAAGTGTTAAGCTAACTAACCGTTACGCCGTTTTTCCGCAGAGTTAGGCAGAGAGAACGGACCGCTAAACAACTCGATATTCTTGCTTCATTCACATTCATACATCGTCTCATCCTTTATTTTATATTATTCTGACTTCTGACATGGCCCAACTCAAGTATTTGATGCACTTGATCGCGCCATGTCTTCCTCGTGCGTCCCCGGCTTCTTCCATTCACATTCGCGTCATATATTCTCCTTACACCCCTTTATTCGTTCATTCGCTCTACGTGCCCAAACCATCTAAGCGTCCCATTCTTAACCTTGAAAGTGATGAAGTTGGTTTTATTAGCATTAAGTGTAGCCACGTTTTGATTCTGTTTAGAGTGACTTCTGCTATCTTGGATGTTTCTGCTCAATTTTTCCCCATTAATAGAAGAACAGTATTATCTGCAATCATATGATTTCGCCTTCATGTTCTAAAATAAAATATATGTAATTTCTTAAAGTAATATTTAAGACAGTATTCTAGAGGTCTTTGACCATTACCATACAGACTATATAACTTGGCGTTTTATCAACATGTAATGCCTTAGATAAAACTTCAAAAGGCATGGTTTGCTGATTCTATACTAATTTGACTGATCAAAATAAGAAAAATAGGTACTTTTTAAATATACCATTAAAAAATCTCGTGATTCTTACATCCAGGTAATATTTCACGTCATTCATTTGATTTGCTTTCCGCCCAAGGCTTTTTAAAATTTGATTGTATTTTAAATTCTTTAGAAATAAATTATACCTATATTGTACACCTGCAGCTGATACCTATCCCCCCTACCCTGACCTTGACTTGGTCTTGCCAGGTTATGAGTATAAAACACGAAATTCGATTATATTGGACACAAGTAGTTTAATAGTGGATTAGGTTAACACAATGAATCAATTTGTAAGTTTTCATCACAATCACTTCACTTGGCGATATTTTCATTATAATCGGTTTCTTTCAAATTTAGAATTAATTTGAAATGCAAATTTTTAAAGAAAGCTTTTATAATAATATCTACTCTGATTCTACGCGATTCTTTTCAAATCCTAAAATATTCCCTTGTCTTTCATATTGTGTTTTTTTTTAAACATCGCATTGCTTCTTACTCTTTTGATCATTTTTTAATAGTTATTGTTATAGCTTAATTCATTAATATTTTTGTGTTAATATTAAATATTTATTGGAATAAATTTTTAATGCCTATATAAAACTCTTTGTAATGTTTTTTATTCATGATGAAAATAATAAATTAACAAATCTCTTTTACTCTTTTACGTATTTTTATCTTTATGTGTTTTTTTTTAAAAATATTTTAACAATAATTCTGAACAGGAGGCCCTGAGGGAAAATTAGGCCTATATTAAATTTGGGGATGCTGTGTGGGAGTGTAAATGGACTAATCATGGATCTAATCATTTCAGTTACTTGCTACATTCCTGTGCATGGGCGTCCTGATATCAGGAAACCCATTGTACGATGACGGCCAATGGAGAGGAGAAGGCCTGGCCGAGAGTCAGGACTGGACCAACCAATACCAAGTTCAATACCAGCAACCCTTGCCGTACTCAACAGAACCCCCATTCATCATAGCCGACTCCCTGAGAGCCATATCCTACGTCGGCCCTGACGGGGTAGTGATTATACCAGAGGAGACGGTTAAACGCGCCAGGACGCTCATGCGGCAGCTTGCCACATCTTCTGGACCCTGGAATCCGAACGTCTCGTGGATGCCTGTATCATCTTGGGGTCAGGCGGCTGGCAGCGCTCCTCTAGGGGCTGATGGAAGGGTGGTAGACACCCCCGAGGTGGCTGCGGCTAAAGCGGAACACTTTGCTGCTAAGGCTGCTGCTAATGCTGCCACTGGAGCGTGGTAGAATACAAAATAACTTATCAATCATCATTCTCATCAGATCTTGAGGGTCTCCTAGTATAAATGAGTCATCTTTATCATCATCGGTGCACAACATATATAAAATAGACAAGGGAGATAGGTCATGAACCAGCATTAGCATAAAAAGTGTCGCCAACATCGTTCATCCCCACTGGCACCAGAATTAAGTATTATTTCGACTGCCGGAGGCAAAGGTTAACTGACACCCATTTTGGCACCAGTCTAGTTTAACGCTGTCCACGTTTGTTTTGCGTAATTTTGACTGCGGTAATCAAATTACAAAATATTTATAAAAAAGGTCGAACTAAATACTCTAAAAGGTATTCCGTTTTCGTAAACAAGCTTAACTACTTTACTAATTTGTAGTTTTACTTAAATTGGCAGCTAGCCTAGCTCGCCCCTTGATCCTCTTATTTTGGCTTCTTTCCTTTGCCTGTTAGGGCATCTCTATGTATTATTTGCTCTATAGTTCGAGACTTTGTTGCTTCCTGAACATAAAACACACAACTTTCATTTCATTGCCCTTGAGGTGATTTTCTCACGAAAACGGCGCTATAGAAGTAATCCAATTATTATTATTATTATTATTATTGCCGGTTTGATAGTCCTCGCAGTTTGGTCATAGCTTGACGACAGGCGGCATGCTTCCATACCATATCTCGATTTGTTTCAATCATCCATGGTCCGCAACCAGAGGAAGATCCTGGCTTTCCCTGTGAAATGTTTACTCTCTTGTTATCTTCACCCAGTACCGGTGCCTGAAGATGCAGTGCCCGCCACCATATCGTACTGCCATCTAGTCCAAGAAGTGTAAATAAAATGTATATTAAAATAAATAAAAGTGATTAAATAAATAAATAAAAAAAATTATTGTTAAGAAATGAAAATACCGGTACATTTTACTTAATATTCCACTTAACCGCTTTATTTCTATAAAAAAGATGGACTAACATTCCTAGATTACGAAGACTTGATAATATTTGTATTCCTCCTGCTACCATTATTATAAACGTACAATGTTGCTTGTGTAATGATGGAGAACTTAAGTATGCAGATAATTGAACCTGTGACACCTCGGTGGGAACCTGATGATTTGGATGACTCGGCCACTAATCTGTGTGCATTTTCACAGCGCTATGTCATCAAAGTATTATTATTTTAACTCTTACTTATAATTCTAGATCTTATACTATTTACGTTAAAAAAAATAAATTTACAAGCTTTATATAAAATTAAAGATATGTGACATAAGTGTTGATATAAGTGGTTAATAAAGCAATAATAATAGTCAATCCATTTTAATAACTTATTGAAGCTTCTCAATCTCATTGTAGTATTTGATTATTGAAGAAGATAATATTAACAAGTCTTAAATGAAACACGAAATTGGAAAAAAAAAGAAAAAAAAAGGATTAGTCGCATCTGGAAATCAAACACAGGACCTCTGTCTTACCGGGACAACCGCTATACCGACTGAGTTAATGAGACCAGTTCAATTTACGCCATCTTCATCGATATCATACCTCAACTTCATGACTTGTCAATATTAACCTACATTAAATCCCTTATTATCTTTATGATGATTACAAAGTTCTATCCGAATATAATTGCACTTGATTATGATTTAATGGACGATAATATTGACAAGCCTTGTAGTTGAGGTATGATATCGATGAAGATGGCGTAAATTGAACTGGTCTTATTAGCTCAGTCGGTGGAGTGGTTGTCCAGGTAAGACAGAGGTCCTGGGTTCGATTCCCAGATGCGACTGATACCTTTTTATTTTCTCTAGGTTTTTTCGGTTTTGCAAATAATGTAAACGTAATGTATAAGATTAAGAAAGGGACGCTTAGATAATTTGGACATGTGGCGCAAATGAACGGAGAAAGGAGTGTAAGAAGAATATATGACGCGAATGTGGATGGAAGAAGAAGCCGAGAACGCCGGAGGAAGACATGGCACGATCAAGTGAATCAAATACTTGAGACGGGGCATGTCAGAAGTAGCAATGACAAACTAAAATGTATGAATGTGAATGAAGCAAGAAGTGTATTCCAAGATCAAGTTGTTTGCTCTTTGCCTACCCTTGAGGGGTAACCGGAGTGATGGTTACTTAGTTAGCTATATTTTATAATGAATAAATGCGAAGTAAAGTATATTTATAAATTAAATTAACTTGTGCACGCCGTGATTCGAACCCCTAACTTGCGAAATCATAGTCGAACCCGTCGAAATTAGGAAAGTAACGTGACCCTGTTATTACTAGCTCGGAGCAGTCGCGACTCTTGTTACACAAAGAAAATCCGCATTACAAAAGTATTTTGTGGATGAATAAATTTGAATATCATATGATCAAATCCGTAATTCAAGATATTGCGCAATGATCATTATTTTTTTAAAAGCTAATCGTTCTTTACAAGTAGCATTGACCTTGCCAGATTGGGGTACCTATTCTCTTATTAATAAATTACCATTAAAACATTATAACATGGATATACTTACGCATCTAAAGTATTTTCTTGATATTTGAACTGGTGTATTATATACATTTTAGGTATGTACCTAATTATGGTTTCAAGACGAATTATATATGCGTGAATTTCACGTACCACTATTACACTCCCTTGGAAGACGCGGACCTCATTAAACTGCATCCGGTATAGTCACAGCCGTTGTGCGTAAATGATGCATAAGTGCTGCCTGAAAGATTCCGAACTTCGTGAGTGTCGACACATACAAGCAATAGAACACATTGTATAAGAATTTCCCCTCATCAGTTTTCCTATAGCCTATACGTGCTGAACCAAGTGCCTCCCGATGCCGTCGACTGGCTGAATATTCTCAGCATCCCACTATGACCTCTACCAACTCTCCTCCGTCATATGAAGAAGAAGAAGACTGGCAAAATTATACACGAACAAAATTACACATGAACTAAAATACACATGAAAAGAATTACACGTACTGTTATCAAAAGGTCAAAAAAAATTGAGGGTAAACAATGTTCACATAAATTGTGATTACGTATATAAGTTCATCCGGCAAAAGTTATTGAAGTTTCGATACTATTGTATATTCTGGGAAATACCTCTGATTCCAATCGGATTTTAAACTTGAAGAAACCCTTTATTTATTTATTATATTACATACACCTTATATAGGCTTTTAAATATTTAGTTAATTACAATAGTGACATAGGTGCAAAACACATCACAGTAGGTACATAGATAAAATAGATAGCCTTCATGAAATACAACAACTAAATATTTCATTTGTCTCACGAACAAATATAGGAATAACATGGTGTAAGTGTCATTACAAATAATTATATACAGACGCAAATATTTAAAACATATTTAATCATTGAAGAAAATAATATTAACATAACCGAAATGAAAGATGAAACCAGAAAAAAACAACAGAAAATATAAAGATTTCAGTCACATCTGATATATGTCTCTTTCAATCCTCACCGGGTCTGAAATGGTATAGGGTTTGAAAAAACGCACTCTATTTCAGTCATTACCGGGTCTGAAATGCTATAGGTTTTGTAAATACGCCAGTCCTCGCCGTATCTGTAATGCTATAGGTTTTGTAAATACTCCAGTCCTCGCCGTATCTGTAATGCTATAGATTTTGTAAATTCGCTAGTCCTCGCCGTATCTGTAATGCTATAGGTTTTGTAAATACGCCAGTCCTCACCGTATCTGTAATGCTATAGGTTTTGTAAATACACCAGTCCTCGCCGTGTCTGAAATGGTATAGGTTTTTTAAATACGCTTCCCGGGACGGCGGTACACATACCCGCCTCCCAAATTGCTTCCCCACTACGTGATATTCTCTCCCGACACACTTTTATCCGTGCATACACTATATCAACCTTTTTCGCTTCACCAATGTCAGCCGTAGGTATATCATTTTCGGATCCCAACGTTAGTAATTTAACAATATATATATGGCTTCACAACACTATGTGCCAAGAATCTAATTTCTACTGCATTTTATACTTTCTTACGTCAGTTCTATGTCTCATTGCCACATATCAGGGTCGGTAACAGAACACCGTTGTGGACCGATAGTTATAGCCATAGGGATTACATTATGTTATCTACTATTTACTAGAGAACATTAATTATAATAAAACGTTGACCTTATCTGTTAAAAACAAATTACCGACTGCATAAAATTTGGTTTTAACCAATGAACAAGAGGTTACCAGCCTTTTGCATACGAAATTAGAGCTTATATAACCTACATACGAATAGCGACGTTAATTACATAATTTTAAAGGTTCCTATTTAACACGGAGTTGGTGGTCATTTAGCATAAATTATTGTCTAGATAAGAGTTAAGTAACGCCAATAAGATTTGTGTTAAGTGTTTCACAAAAGATAAAGCTTTTTATTGAACTAGAATTATTAGAAGGTAATATAATAATTAGACTGTTCTCAAACGTTGTTTAAAAATCAAAAGCGTTCTGTTAATTTTTTTAAAGGTATGAACAATATTTTAGACAGGATTATTTCAGGGTTATATTGCATTGAAATAACGGATAATATTAATAAATACAAGGCGTAAATTTTAAGTACGATAATGATAAAAATGGCGTAGAATGAACAGGTCTCATTAGCTCAGTGGGGAGAGCGTTATCCCGCTAAGATATTTTGGGGTCGATTCCCAGATGCGACTGATAATAATAATAATAATAATTGGATGATTTGTTTACCGCCGTTTTTGTGAAAAATTAGCTCAAGGGCGCTGTACAAATATTACTTCATATTCTCTACCTAATTATGTATAAACAGATACAGAAATACATACTTACCTCGCAGGTCGCTTTAGATGAACACAGCTTTATTAGAAAATTTAAACTTAGAGAAGATATGATTTTTACAGTTGTTGTTTTTTTCTCTTTTCTATTGATATTACATTCACTACAAGATTGGTGGCACAAGAAGGATTGGTATTTATTTGAAATATTTATAATTTTAAGGACAGGAGAATATTTATAAAATAACCTTAAAAACCTTAAGAAGTTTATAATAGATATTCAATTTATTTTTTATAACTTATTGAAGTTTGTAAACCTCATTGTAATATTTAATCATTGAAGAAGATAATATAAACATATCCCAAATGAACCACGAAACCGAAAAAACAACAGAAATTAAAAAGATTTCAGAGACTCTATTCCGATTGCAATTGAGTTCGGAATGAAACTTTGCAATCATCACAAGGATAGCAGCCAATAATATGGGATTTATAAAAATGGAGGTTAAATTAACAAGTCTTGAACTTGAAGTATGATATCGGTGTAAATGGCGTAAATTGAACTGGTCTCATTAGCTTAGTTTGTTAAGCGGTTACCCCGGATAGGTAAAGGTCCTGGATATATGCCACTATTATTAAGTTTGGGATTTTTACTTTTTGAGTTTTTTAGGCATGTTTCTATACTATTATTGGTTTTAAAAGCTATATTTAAACCACATTTTTTAATTTCTTTTGCAATTTTACGGATATTGGACCGAGAAATTCCAGACATGCAAATTTGGATATATGAATTAAAATGTGACCACGCCGACTGCAATGCTACCTATATAGGGCAAACGGGAAGGGCTTTCTCAACTAGATTCAAAGAACATATAAGATGTTATAAAAATAAAAGCACTTCTTCAAAATTCGCAGAACATATTTTAGTAAATAATCACGTCCCGCTTGACAACAACAGACCTAAACCCTTACATATAGAAAGAAAGGGCGTAAGATTAAAATTACTTGAACAATTAGAAATTAACAAAAGAACTAACGACCCTAATATAACTTTAATTAATAAAGTAAGGAAAATTATATACTCATCGCTTCTCAGTATGTTCACATTATCAAAACAATACAACACATTTAAATAAATCAATTAAGAAAACATTGTCAGTTAAATACGCGTAAAAACACATTATAAATGTGAAAACCTCACAGAATTCAGAATTTTAATTGCTTTCTAACTAAATCGGTTTTACCGATAATAAATCATTACCCATCCATCCAAATTTTTAAAGGAGTGGGGGTAAATTAAATCATATAAATAAGTCGTCGCTATGTGGATTAACAAGATTTTGAAAATGACCTTAAACGCCGAAACAGCTGTCACAATAATAACAACTAAAAATACTTGCAGAACTTAATAATAACATTATTAAATTTGATTTACATTAAATTTAAAAAAAAATTAAATGGAGTTCTACGAATTAAACACAAAAACAATTAATAAAGAATCAAAGAACATCTTAGATGTTTAAATAGCCATGGTTTTTCGGAATTCGCCAACCGTCTAATTGAAAAGGATCATATCTATAATCGTAATAGCACCAGCGCTAAAAATTTTTACACAAAAATAGTTTTGGCATTAGATTAGATAATTTAGACGCATTAGAAATAAAGAAATTCATTAAAATTCATAGTAATATTCTTAATAATCAACATAATTTGTCTTACAGTCCCATATTAGATATATTTTCCATTAATTCAAAATTTACCACTTCTTCTTAATCCCTTATTTGACCTTCTGTCTCTTTATTTTTAATGTATTGTCTTATTCTGTTACATGTAAGCATATCTCTGTCTTACTGTTTCATTGATTCGTTTTATATTTTGTCTCTTTCCTTTTGTATATCTCAACTATCTATATGTGCGTACTCTATGTATTTGTATTTTTAATTCATTTTAAACATTACCCCGATGATGCTTGAGATAAGCGAAACCGAATGGTGTTAATTTAAAAAATAAATTAATGGTTTAACACAAAGTATATTATTTAATAAATATGTCAAACTACAAAGTAATTGCTTTCTACGAAACTACTTTATTGAGTTATTTCAATAAAGTGCACGTTCTTTCTAGAGTTGTAGAAAATTCAATAGATTTCCCATGTAAATAAAAATCGGGTAGATATATCCGAGCCACTATATAGATTGCAAAAATATTCAAGAAGGACTAGGCAATCATTAAAAAAAAATTTGCAGCTAATCATGGGAATTGATCTAAAATCTAAAATTTAAAGAATGATATCGATAAAACTTGACATAAAATAAACAGGTCTCCATGGCTCAGTAGTTATAATAGAGCGTTGTCTTGGTAAGACCTGGGTTCAATTCCCGGATGCGACTGATACCATTTATATTTCTGTATCATGTTTCATTTGAGATTTGTTAATATTATCTTCTTCAATGATCAAGTTTAATTTAATAGATGATTTAAAAATGCTTAATTTTAACCTTTAATTTTAATAATAAATATTAATATATTGTAATTTGTATCCTTATGAAGAAACCATTGCTTCTGAAACCAGTTGGGATTTATTATTAATATAGTGGTTAAAATAAAGTTTTTTTTATGATGTATTTAAAATGTTACCAGAAAGTTATTATACAATTATTGTAGAATAAAGTATAAATTAATCAAAGACGGTTGATTGAATAAAGCAGTTTGTTTTTATTACTTGATAAATTACAAATAATATATTAATTTAAAATATTGTTATCTTAATCAAAATAATATATACAAGTATGGGCAATCCATGGAGCTTCCGGTCGGTACAAATCATCTGAAGAAATAACATCAAAATTGCAAATTACACAAATCACGGAAAAAAACGTTCTTGGTAATACGATGTGAATTGAACCTTATCTCATCATTGATATTTTGGTTGTGGCTTCATAAGTAGTTGCCATGTATATAAAACCACAAGTCCACATGATGGTTGATGTTATGATTAGTAAATTGGAGTAGGAACTATAGAAACATGATGTGAATTGCGTATAAGCCCATCAATAGTATTAATTTGTTCATTGTGGCTTCATTAGTTATTGTATACTTATGAAACCATACTCCTAATGAAGAATTGTCACAAAGTAAGTCACCAAACAGACCAATGTAATTGTTTTGTTGGTTGTGGCTTCATGAGTTGTTCCGTATTTGCGAAACCAGGCTCCACACGATATGTGATGTTATAACAAGTCACCACACGGCATCAGCAGCAGCTGCGGCAGCCGCAGCCCTTGCAGCGTAATACACAGGAGCAATACGTCCATCCACCCTCGGAGGCACAACAGGAGCCCAGGAACTAACAGGGGCCCACGCTGGGGGAGGAGTAGCCAGCCACGCAGGAGGAGGTGGCGTCACCCAGGCTGAAGGAGCAACCCAGGCTGGTGGGGGAGCAGTCCATGCCTCTGCAGCAGCTGCGTCGAAAGCGGCTTGGTGTTCAACCTTGGCCACCGCGACCTCGGGGGTGTCTACAACTCGTCCATCAGGACCGAGGGGAGCGGCTCCGTGAAGTAAGACAGCAGGAGAGACAGACCATGCGGCCGCAGGAGTGGTCCAGTGAGGACTGCCACTCACGAAAGCGCCAAGGCAGAGAAAGGTGGCGACAAACTGAAACATATTATTGAAATATATTATTGAGGTGAAATAAGTTGATTGTTCCCTTTTTTGATTCCGATCATCGTAATAAAAAAAGTGTAGATTTAATGTGTTCATTTATGATTATTGATTTAAAAAACGAACTAAATCCGTACAATCCTACACTGTTGCACGACGAATTTGGCTACGACGGTAAAGATATTGGCTGCTAAAACAGCTGCCAACGACGGCCGGCGTGACGTCACCAACGCCACTTGCACGAACGAAAACTAACATATCAGCGACATATCAAAAATGGTACATTTTAAATCATCATAGAAAATGTGTTCGTCAACATAATAATAAAGAAAACCTTTTTCTCATTTTTTAGACATTAAAAAAATAGTGAAAATATCATTTTAGTTAAAGTACGAGAGTTAGATGGATTCAGTGGTTTGGTTGATAATTTTGGTCCTTAACAGAACAATGGAATAGTAGAAAGAAGTCATAATTAGAAGATAGTTGAGGAATGGTGACTTTTTGGTCTACCGTCAGAACTTTTGTAAGTCTATATTAAACATAATTATAACATAAGTATAACATACATAAATAGACCCAGACAAAATAGGCAAACTACTCAATATGGACAGAAACTCAATGAGGTAACTGGGGACACTGCCACCTCAGGAGGTATGTGCAATTGTTGGAAGTGAAAAACACCAATAGATGCAGGAAATGTGAAAAGAATGAAGACACTCCAATTCACCTATGGTGCCAACGTCCCTCTTTTATGGAACCAAGACTCAGCTCCCTGGGAAGACTGATTGTGGAACCAGGAGTCATAGCCGAATATCCAATGACAACCCTGATGAACTTAATCAAAGGGACGGGTTACTGTCAAAGGAATAAGGAAAATGGGAAATAGCACAATAGTCCATGGCCTGGGTGCTTACGGTGGGTATATAAACCGTCTCCGTATCAATAAAATACAAATAATAATTCAAACTCACAGTTATTTTACACATTGCTACAAGTGATACGTTAGCTCAGTAGAGAAGTAAACTGTTTGTGATTAGAAAAATTAAACTGCAGCTTTTATATAAAGGCATATCCATATGAGTGTGATGTCTACAAAGGTCGATAATTTAAAATAATGAATGAAAAAAAAATGTAGTGAAGAAATATTTTAACAATATTTCCACCAACTTACAAATACGGAGGAAATCAATATTGCGGTTTTGATTTATAAAAGTTAATTAATATTTTTAATTCATTGGTGTATGTTTGAACTGCACTATTATATCCAATGTATTGCATTGTTGTCAAATAATGTCTGAATTGGAATAAAAGTTCTTTATCATTCGAGTGGTTAGCAACACCTGCATTAATCTATTATTATTCTGTAAAGTATGTACGTAATTCGTTTGGTATTGTGCTCGAATAACTCTGATCGAGTTCCTGTTCGCAGTTCCTATGGAATAGCACATTTAACCCGCATTACGTTTAAGATAAATAAGTCAAGGTTGGGGTAATATTAAGATACAAATTTGGTTTCATAAGCCTCAACATATATTGAATATTATTGGAACCACCGAACAGCTCCACCGATAGAAGTGAGGCCAATTTTATCTTGCTTCGGTTGAAAATTATCAACAGTTTATCAAATCATTTATTTATTATTTTCGGACATTGACAGATTATTAACATTATCATACTTATAAAATTAACATTGGGAAGTACGTAAGTGTAAAAGAATCTTTTTAAAACTGTTCACATTGTTTTTAGTTTATTTATCACTTGGTAGAAATGCTAAGTAATAAAAAAGAATTAAAGAAAATAGAACACGAAGCACAATATAACGAAGGGAAAAAATTAATAAAAGTAAAGCATGCTGTAATATTTTTAATAACACCATAAGGTTGATGGGTCTCTTCAAAACCCAAGTTCACTCTTTCCTATCCCCTAAAAGACCCTCCATACAGCATTCCCAAAGATGATATAGACTTTGGGGGTAAATTATTTCCTTCAGGGTCTCCTGTGTGAAGTTACTGTGAAAAAAGTTATACAATTTCGTTGGTTTGTCTTGTAGATGTAAATTTGCAACATCCGTTTACTTTTCAATCAAATCAGATCACACTAGGGATTTCATATGCAGTGATTGGAACAAATCGTGCTGGTTGGGTTGACTCCTTGTATGTGGAACGAATAATCTAGTTAATGATAGAAATGTTTCAAAATTGAAATTAATTGTTTCAATCATTTAAACCTTTATTTTTAGTTTAGACACTATTATTTAAAATATTACAGCTTTTACCAAATGTAATAATCGTTGAAGAAGATAAAATTAAGAGATCCTAAAAGAAATACGAAACCTAAAAAAACCACAGAAAATAAAAAGGTATCAGTCGCATCTGGGAATCGAACCCAGGACCTCTGTCTTACCGGGACAACCGCTCTACCAACTGCGTTAATGAGACTTGTTCACTTTAGGCCATATTCATCGATGTCATACCTCAAATTCAAGACTTGTCAATATATTTTATTCAATTGTAACAATAATTTCATGACTGAGTCATTAAAAAAATTTCTATTACCTAGACTCCACGCAGAAGATAATACATTTTCAGACATAGTAGAATGTTCAACTGCTCAGAATACAAATACAAACATACGATTATTGCATACATCCTGAACAATTATTATTAACTGTGTCTAGAGTATAAGTATCAGCGAATGTGAGGTATGTTTTGAATATTCGCGTCTGCAACTAATTACTTGAAATGGTACTTACACTATGTTATTCCTGTATTTGTTCGTTATTTCATGTACCTACTATGATGTGTTTTGCACCCGTTTATTGTAACTAACTATATATGTAAAAGCCCATGTAGGGCGTATATAATACAATCAATAAATAAATATATATTATAATTTCTTCAAATGATTGATAACTTTGTGGCATCATTATTAATTATATCATTGAAAATACACTTTGTATATACCAAGTGTATTTTCAATTATATAAATATATATTAATTGATAAACTAAAGTTCTTAAAAACTTAAGACAAGATTTTTGTGCATAGCGCAAAGGGTAACAATTATTTTTATAAACAATAATTATTAGCCTGAAACACTCATCCAAATTGAAAAAAACCTTTCCGAGCAAAGATAAATGTCGCCGACAGGACTCGAACCTGCACCCTTCTGATGTCCGGTCAGATGCTCTACAGTAATATATATTTTTTTACTTAAATAAATATATATTACCCTCCATTAAATGCAAAGATAGGAGCTAAAAATATTATAATATAATGTTACTTCCATAATTTAAAAAAAAATTTAATGTAAATCAAATTTAATAATGTTATTATTAAGTTCTGCAAGTATTTTTAGTTGTTATTATTGTGACGCTGTTTCGGCGTTTAAGGCCATTTTCAAACTGTTGAAAATGAAAATGAAAGACAGTTTTAAAATGGCCTTAAACGCCGAAACAGCTGTCACAATAATAACAACTAAAAATACTTGCAGAACTTAATAATAATATTAATTAATTTGATTTACATTAAATTTAAAAATAAATTAAATGGAGTTCTACGAATTAAACACAAAAACATTTAATACTTCCATAAGTTATTAAAAAATATATTAAATCACTTCAAGATCCTCGCTAAGAGGAATATAAAGGATAATTCTAAATGATGGACTCAATTTCGCAGGTTCTCCACCTTTTTCCTTTACAGAAAACTTCCAATTTGCTCAAATTGGTGATACAAACGTCACACTTCTTTTTTCTAGTTGGAGGTACAATGTTGAAATAGAGACAAAGAGTACGCTGCACTATTAGAGTTGTCAACTTAATTTTACAGAAGACATGAACACAGAAAACCTTGCGTTGCACAGTAGCCATGTTACTCATAACTGATATGAAATTGATGCTTGGCGGCGCGAGGACTCTAGCTGTCGTATGCGCAGTTATGAGCGATCTAAAGGTGGGATTCGAAACTTTCGGATATCCTCTTTCAATTGCTATGTAGATCATTCACATGTAGTGTATATTTCAGGAAATATCGCGGTACGAAATTGAGTCCATAATTTTTAATAACCCTGTTTAATATAGAAACAGATAGCCGCCCAAGCCTGCCGTTCAACGAAGGAGCAGAAAGTAATCCGGAACAAAGTTATGTTCAATGATATATCGGAATTATAATACCTTTTTCCACGATAAAGCCGTTTGACAAAATATCTCTTTCCGTTTATAGGAATAAAAGTACAGGTCTCCTTAATGTTATCGAATATGCATACTTCAAAGACAGCTTGGCCTTCAAAAATCATTCCACGGGAACTCTGCTGACTTCATAAAATGTCACTGCCTTCCAGGTCGGTATCATATTTAGTCATATTTATAGAAGCAGGGAGAATTGAAGACGTTTTTGCAGCCAAAATAACCTGCCATAGAATTTGTGTAAATAGTCGTTTCGTACAGGGTAAATTTAAAAGAAAAGGCTGCCTTAATCACTCACCTGACCATCGTCACTTGCAAGAAAACATGTCTTCACGGTATCTTCACATATTTTTTTTATTTTAATCTTTCTTGATTGTACCGCCGTCCCTGGAACCATTCATAGGATAACCAACACCTCTATCATAGGTCATCCCGAGTGGTTCGCTACGCAGGTGACTTAGCAGTGGTGTCCGGGTTAAATCGGTGTTGTTTGTCCAGGTCTTGGCGGCGAATGCGTCTACCCACCAACTGCTATGTGGGCCGGACGGGAAAGGCCGGTTGAGGGAGATCAGTTGACCCCTCCAGCCGGTTTCTGAACCCATCGCCTTGCACCGCAATGGAAGGGATGGATTAATACGTCGTTCATACCCCTCTTATATTTTTATTCCCAAAACTTCCTCCTTCCTTTCATTAAAATGTCTATTTACACAATATCCCCAAAGATAACATAGACTCTTGGAAAATTTTCTTTCCTCGGGGCCTCTTGTGTAGAATTAACGTAAAAAAAAACATTATTATGAACAGCTTCCTAAGTAAGTAGCAACTCAAATTTCCAGCTACTTCTTTATATGAGATGTTTCATAACGAAGAACCACCATGTGAATTGAATTTAAAATCTTCCTGAAAATTTATAAAGGTGAAATCTATTTATCTTCTATATTCAATCAATCTATCTTCAACATATAAATAGCATTTTTTTCTATAGCCCCGTTTAGTGATTAAAATCACCTCGAGGGGGCTTTACATCTTGTTTAAGTTTGTCCCCTTTTAATTAGATATGCTTTTAGATTTTTCTTAAGGATTTAGAAATTGTTTTATGACCTCAGACCAAATGGAAGGTCATTCCAAAAATGTGGAGCCAGTACATTAGAAGCTCTGTCTCCAATCTAAATATTATGTGAAGAAGAGTGTCTATGGTTGAATGGGCGGGTTTGTTTTTTATACATATCGATGAACTTTGTTCAAAATAAGAGGAAAATTACTGGGTCCAAAGGAGTAGGGGTAGGGGTAACACACCACAACCTCAAAACTTTAGCCCAAACCATTCAAGACCCCGGGTAACGCTAATAAAACTTTCTGATTTATTCGACTGAAAGTTTTCAATCAAATACTTTTTATTAGTTTTGCTTTAGGATTACAAAAATACCTATTTATCTTACAGATAATATTTACAATAAATAAATGTATTTGTCGAAATCCGGGGCAACAGGTAAGACATACGTTGAGATAGAATACCCACAAGTTATGAACAGATGGTTCAGCATTCTGCAACAGGCATTACCAAGTTTCAGCAGCTGCTGCAGCAACTGCCTGGGCTACATAGTGGGCGGCCTTGGCTGCCACAACCTCAGGAGTGTCTATAACTTGACCATCGATTCCAACAGGAGCGGCCTCGTGAGCCCAGGCTAGAGTGGCCCATTCGGGTGGGGGAGGAGTCCAAGTGGCCACTACGGCTGCCTGATGGGCGGCGAAATGGACGGCGGCCGCTGCAGCCACCTCTGGGGTCTCGACCACTTGGCCGTCGGGGCCGAGGGGGGCATCCTCGATCAGCCAGGGCGGGGGAGGAACCCAGGCGCTGGGTGGGGCGGAATATGCCAGGGGGTCAGTGAGCCACCAAGGACTGGCTGACACAAGAGCCAGGCTCAGGAGAAGGGTGGAAATAAACTGAAATATATTTTAATACGATTAGTCACTATCCGTGTTGTGATTCTCATCTGTAATTTGGAGAAGGCTTTCTGGTACTGAAATCGGAGGGAATAATGAAACCTGGGAAAAATGAAGCTTTTTTAATAGAGGTTCTTATTTATTAGCGTTAATTATCGTTAAACACGGTTATATAGTAGTCACGATATGAACATTATTTTTTTTTTATAGGAGCCCATATTAATAAAGTGGCTTTCGATGTAGAATAATCAAACTTAATATTGGAGGCTGTATTTTTTTTATTAAACTACAATGATATAATATGATATATAATGACATATCAACATTTGATTAAATGCTGACGGGCCGAGAGTTGACGATTAACCGGTTTCTTTTCTACCTACCAAAATGTAAGGAGATAAAACTTTCTATAATTTTTGAGGACTAGGGGATTTACAATTTTTCTTACAATACTTTGATTCATGTTTTGTTGTGGTATGTTTTACTTTGATCAGAATCAACTGATTGAGTTAATTCAATATAAGAAAGAGATTTCATACTGTTTTATTCACCTTAATTTTATCACCACCACCCAACATTTTGACGGAGTTATTAACACACTAATAATATTCTTGTGAATGATTCTAAAAAAAATTAAATATATTGTAATTTTTATTGCTTTTACTTCTGTATTGTTATACTCATATACTCCTACATATTATTTATTTTGTTAGAATTCATATAACGATCGCTTTACAAATTGTAGATAAAATATTATCTTTGTTCGTACAGAGACAATCCTTTCAAACCATCGACCGATTATTCAATTTCTGAAGTTGGTGGTTTAATGCAGGGATTGGGAACCATCGGCCCGCGAACCTCTTTGGTCCCGCCCACCGGCACTTTTCGTCCGGCCGGCTAAAAGCATCGAGTTCCAAAAAAAAATTCAAAACTCAAAACTCCATGTGCATCCATGTGCACAAATATGTAAATGAATATTTCTTGCTGGCTTTCTAAAAGCTTGGTGACACAACATGACATAACAAATGTAACGGTTGCACTTTCTACCCCGTTATCTGTTGTTTCAGCCAAAAGGACTAAAAGAAGAAGACACAGTCAAAGGGATTTATCTTGAAATTAGCTACGTCAGTCATTGGTACCCATTTGATGAGTTGCTGCGTGATGACAGAAGAACTGGTTTGGAACAGCGACTTCACACTCGACGATTTGGTGAAATTTCATTAAATTATTTATGCAACTTATGGTTTACTCCATCTTTTATTTAAATAGCCACAATATTTACATGACGCCCGATCGCTTGATTACTGCAACAATAATCCTCATCAGTTTATTTTCAAGATAGACGCATTCCGTGAGATAAGATTTAGTTAATCTCAAATAAATGTTAAATTCACAGAATATTTTATAATACTTAATAAACTAGTATGTTTTAATTGATTCTCTTTTATTTTAAGACCTCAACGGAAATAATCAAGGTTACTTTGGCGCCCAACGTGGGTTTCTTCCGATAATGTCACATTATGTCTTCATATAATAGTCTACATTTAATGTGTAATCTTGCAGATTCCTATGTTAACCTTCCAGTGGGCGCGCTGAATAATTTCCCTTGAGCGAGCGCTTGTCGTAAATTTTACGTCATCAAGTTTTCGCAATGTAAATGGTGTTTTATTTATATGAATGTTAGGGAAATGCTGTAAGGTTATTAGGCCCGAGCGCCGACCAATCAAAGACACCCAGGGCCTTACTAGGAGAGGGGAAATGAGGACCGGGGTTAACGTCTGGTATGGCTTCGTAAATACTGAGCAGGGGGTATCTATTTACCATTTCACATTAGCGCTCCGGTTTAGTCACAACATTTCGACAGCGTGGTGAGAGGAGCGCGGGAACTTTCACACGACCCGTTATGTATAAAAATAAACGATATAAATAAGAAATAAATAGAAAAAAGTGCTTTATTTAATATACTTACACTTTAAGGCGCGTGTCGCAAAATTTCCGAATATCAATGAATGACAATAGTGATAAGGAGCATTTGTCGTAAATTTTACGACAGCGCGCCCGCTGAAAGGTTAATTGCTGTGTAGACGCGATTAGTAGAAATGGTAATTTCTCCTCATACGCAAAAGAGTTTGCAAATCAATTCATACCACAATTAACATACTGTCTCCTTTTCACGTGTGTTCAAAACTGTTCTGTTTTATCAACGTGGGGTGTGCGATGTCAAAAATGCAGCAAATAATCGTGGCAGTGGGTTTTAATCTGCTAATTTAAATAAATATCTGATTAAAAAAATAATCCTCATGTTGTTTGAAGAATCTTGTGAGGCGTGGCACTTTGTGAGATAATAATTAACCCCCCACCCCCTTCGCCCCTGAAAATCTAAGACCGGTCAGCGAGTAATTTTACAAACATTCAAATGGCTCTCGGCGGCAAAAAGGCTCCCCACCTCTGGTTTAATGCAATACCGTATCATTTATTAATGTCCGATGTGGAGTGGGGTGAAAATATTGTTGGAGAAAAATATGTATAAAACGTGAAACTTACATTATTTTGACATGAACAGTTTGACTGACCAGTTTAACGCACCACAGCAACCATGAATCAAATTATTGTAAGTTCCCGCTGAGCAAATTGTTAAAAAAAAATTAATAAATATCATAAGCTATTCATTTCTTGGATAAGTTGAATTCCAACAATAATTTTAATGGGAAAATGATATACTAATTTACTTAAAAGGCTTCGTAAATAGACAAAAAAATGATAAGAAATATTTTATTTAAAAAAAATTATTTTATTTAAAAAAAAATTGAATATAACCGGTTTGAAATAAGACGACGTTGAAATTTTTGAATTCAGGAAAAGCGTCAATATTGAAATTAATTTAATTAGTAATCAAATATATTTTTAAAATATCTATATCGTGAATTCATTTTCATATTGATATTAACAATAAAAATAAATTATTATTTAATTTCTAATATGAATTTGTTATTCAATGTTTTATAATATTTTTTTATTAATTGCTTACCTACTTTAATCAATTTTATTTATGTTTATAATTTGTATATTCCTACATTGTTGTGTTCTATGTTTGTCATTTATCTATACGTGACATTATTATTTTTTTATTATTCTACATATTCCTGTTAAAGAAAGCATTGCTTTCGAAACATGTTGAAATGTGTATATTAATTAAGTAGTTAATATAAAATTATTTTTAATTCATTTATTAATAATGACCCCACAAAGTGAACACCAATCTTTTGAAGAAATTATAAATAATACATTGATTACAGTTTGCCGCTACTTTCCTCTTTATGGGCGCCTTGGTGTCCGGAAATCCCCATTGGGGCGCTAACCCTTGGGCCCCTCCTCCCGCAGTGGCCGCCCACCTGGCCGCCGTGGAAGCCGCTATCATCGCCACCGGAACACCCCCACCCCCACCCGCCTGGGTCCACCCACCCCCACCCGCGGTGGCCGCCCATATAGCTGCTGTGGAAGCCGCAATCATCGCAACAGGGACGCCTCCTCCACCACCCTCTTGGGCCCACCCTCCTCCACCCGCTTGGGCCCGCCCTCCTCCACCCGCATGGGCCCACCTTCCTCCACCTGCCTGGGTTCATTAAGCAACCCTTTCGAGCCTAATAACTTACTTATTCTTTGTGTTACCATGGAATGCCCACACCAACCCAAGCTTATAGAAAACGGTTTTTTCCTTGTTTCCTTTAGTACGTAATATTATATTTTAGATAGTTACACATTTGTACATTTTAGCTTCATCTTTTACATGTTATCAAGCAAAACTAATAAATATATAAGAGTCA
Source organism: Halesus radiatus (assembly GCA_022606495.2). Classification (NCBI taxonomy): domain Eukaryota; kingdom Metazoa; phylum Arthropoda; class Insecta; order Trichoptera; family Limnephilidae; genus Halesus; species Halesus radiatus. Next base: position 40,443 of record JAHDVE020012159.1, on the reverse strand, counting down.
ACCGTATGTTTTTTTGTCTCTACTCCCCATAAGTGATTGTTCTTTTAGTTCAGGAAGAATTTTTTTAATGACGTTGAAAAGACATTTCCAACAATATAAAATACTGGACATCAATTAAAGTTCTGGAAAGGAAGCCAAGCACCTTTAAATTGTTGGTTATATCAGTAATGTCGTTAATATCAAGTTTTCATCGAATTCTACACCCAAATCCCGAATTCGTGACACTGGTGTTAATTTAATATTATTTAACGTATATTCATGTAAAATATGATAACGAGTTCTGGAAAATCGTGTTTCTTGACATTTTGATTTTTTTATAAATTAATTTTGTCGATTTAAATTAGTTTGCAAAACTTAGCAATCGTACACATTTCTTAATATTTTAAATAATTTTAGGTCGTCGCATATACAGGGTCTGTCGCAAAAGTATCGAGAAAAAAATTCCTGACTGCGCTAGAAGGGGTAGCGGGATGCGCCGAGTAGTGGGGATGGTAGGGGGGAGTCGCAGCTACCAAACGCGCTACCAAATCAGTCCTCTCCGAGCAACGGTAGAGCTAGCACAGTGATCCTCGCAAAGTGTGTTTTGTCGTCGCGTCGGAAATCAAGATGCAACGTTTGTTGGAGCAGCGGGCAGCCACCAAATTCTGCGTTCGGCTGAAAAAACCCGGTTTCGAGACCCTGGCCATGATTGTGGAAGCCTTCGGAGATGAAGCCATGTCACAGGCAAAGGGTTTACGAGTGTCACAAACAATTCCAAAACGGCCAGGAATTAATTGAAGACGATGTGCGCGTTGGACGACCGTCAACTTCCAAAACTGATGACAACGTCCCGAAAGTGAGGAAAGTGTTACAGTTTGAGTGTGTCCGTCCTTAAACGGTTGCTCGAAAGGATTCGCCGCGTTCGAAAGGAGATCGCCAACACATGGATTTTGCATCACGACAATGCCCCCTTACACTCAGTTCTCGTCGTCCAGGAGTTTCTCGCTAAGCATAGCGTGGCGGCACTGCTTCAACCGCCGTACAGTCCCGACATCTTTTTGTTTTTGCACCACCGGACTTCTTTTCACACGGTTTCGGAACGACCATTCCATAGTCAGGGCAAAATACATACTCTATATTTATTAGTATATATTTTACCCTGACGATGGAATGGTGGTTCCAAAACCGATCGACGTGAAAAATAAAGAAAATGAATATAATAGGTTAAAACAAAGTTTGATTGTTTCATTTGAATGGTGGTTCCAAAACCGATCGACGTGAAAAATAAAGAAAATGAAAATAATTGGTTAAAACAAAGTTTGATTGCTTCATTTGAATTAAAAATAAGTATATATGACCATTTCATTTTTAAATTCCATGTGTTATATTTGACAAGCCGAATTTTTTTAATTTAAGGTGATATCTCTTTGACTCTTTCTGAATCTATTCCACCAATTTCTATAAACGCCCCACTTGAAAACATATAAAGTAGAACTGGCTGAATATTTCGTATGATGTGACAATTTTAATTACTGATTCCAGCTGTTCTTCTAAGAGCTTTTGTTCAATTTTTTGTTTGTTTTTTATTTTTTATAATACAGTATGTACGAGTAATATTGATAAAAACAGCTCAATTGATGAAACTTTCTGTTTTTAATCTTATATAATTGCCGTATTGTATAAATGATTGATTCATAAAAGTAATTTTTAAAAAATATAAAAAATAACATAACGTTAGAGGGATTTCGTTTGAGATGATGCAGTATATGAACATATTATCAATAAATTTTTTTGTGTTGATTGCTTTACGAAACTGTTTTTGAAAAATCATAATTTAAAGTCCTTTGTTGGCCATACCAGACAAATGTGTGGGTAGCAAGTACAAAGGTTGTGGAAGGAGAGATTGGACCTACAGTGGACGGAGGCATAAAGTAGTTCAGGACAAGGACGTCTGGAGATGTCTTGTCGATGCATTGCATCCCATATCCAAATAGGACGATAAAGAAAAGTGAAAAAAATAATAATAAAAAAAAACTGCATTTTTAAATCACATATTTTTAATAAGTTTTGCTTCAGGGTTACAAAATACCTATTTATTTATCTTAAAGATAATATTTACAATAAAAAATTACATTTTTCGACATCCGGGGCAGCAGGCAGGTTATACGTTGCGATAGAATATCCAACAGTTATAAAGAGATGGTTCAGCATTCTGCAACAGGCATTACCAAGCTTCCGCAGCTGCTGCAGCAACTGCCTGGGCTGCATAGTGGGCGGCCTTGGCTGCCGCAACCTCGGGAGTATCTATTACATGACCATCGATCCCGACAGGGGCGGCTCCACGAGCCCAGGCTAGGGCGGCCCATTCGGGCGGGGGAGGAGTCCAAGTGGCCACCACGGCTGCCTCATGGGCGGCGAAGTGGGCAGCGGCCGCTGCGGCTACCTCGGGGGTCTCGACCACTTGGCCGTCAGGGCCGAGGGGGGCGGCTTCTACCAGCCAGGGCGGGGATGGGACCCAGGCACTGGGCGGGGCGGCATATGCCAGGGGGTTTGTGAGCCAGTGAGGACTGGCTGACACAATAGCCAGGCTCAGGAGAAGGGTGGAAACAAACTGAAATATATTTTAGTATGATTAGTCACAATCCGCGGTGTTATTCTCTTGTCTAGAGTCTTCTTAGTCTTTCCCTATAGAGTTTTTATTTTATTATTATTATTATTACAAACGCCGTTTTATGGTAGACACCATATGAAGAATATTATTTGTATGGAAACACTATTTAATAAAATGGCTTTCGATGTTGAATATCAAATAAATGAAATATTTGAGGCTGTATTTTTTTATTAAACTGCAATGAGGTAACGTTTTACGATAAATCAAGATTTGATTAAAAGCTGACCGGCCGAGAGTTGACGATTAATCGTTTTCTATTCTGCCTAAGATAATGAAATAAGATTTAACTTCCGAGGGCGATGAGATTCACAATATTTACTTACAATATTTTGATTCATGTTTTCTGTGGTATGTTTTACTTTGGACAGTATTAACTGTTTGAGTTAATTCAATATAAGAAAGATCTTTTATACTGTTTTATTTACCTTAATTTTATCACCACCACCAAATTTTTTGATTTAGTTATTAACACACTAATAAAATTCTACAGAACGGTTCTAAAAAAATAGCACAACGAAAAAAAATGGGTGAAATTACTTTTGTTTTGTTATTATTATGTAAGTATTATTTATTTTACGCGAAATCATATTGCGAGCACTTTACAAATGATTGATTAAATATTACCTTTGTTTGTTGAGATACAATTCATTCAAACAATCGTTATCGGTTTAATACCTCTATTTTTCGTCTGATGTGGAGTGGGGTGAAAAGATTGCTGGAGAAAAATATGTATAAAGCATGAAACTTGCATTATTTCGACATAAACAGTTTGACTGACCAGTTTAACGTACCACAGCAACCATGAATCAAATTATTGTGAGTTTTTACTGCTTAACAAAACATTAAAAAAAAACTTGTCTTGGATAAGTTGAATTCCAAAAATAATACAAATAAAAAAAATGTTTTTATTTACTTAAAAGGCTACCTAAAAACACAAAACATTAATAAATGTTTGGAAATAATATTTTGATTACAGTTTGCCGCTACTTTCCTCTTTATGGGCACTTTAGTGTCTGGAAATCCCCATTGGGGCGCTAACCCCTGGGCCCCTCCTCCTGCCGTGGCTGCCCACCTTGCCGCCGTGGAAGCCGCTATCATCGCTACCGGTACACCCCCACCCCCACCCGCCTGGGTCCACCCTCCCCCACCCGCAGTGGCCGCCCATCTAGCTGCCGTGGAAGCCGCTATCATCACAACAGGGACACCTCCTCCACCACCCGCTTGGGCCCACCCTCCTCCACCCGCTTGGGCCCGTCCTCCTCCACCCGCTTGGGCCCACCTTCCCCAACGTGCCTGGGTTCATTAAGCAACCCCTTTGAACCTAATAACTTAATTATTCTATGTGTTACCATCGGATGTCTACACGACCAAGTTGATATAAAACGGTTTTTTCCTTGTTTACTTTAGTCCGTAATATTATATTTTAGATAGTTGTATATTTGTACATTTTAACTTCACAATTTACATGTTATCAAGCAAAACTAATAAATATATTAGGGTTCATTTTATATGTTTTTTTTCCCTATAAGTGATTGTTATTTTAGCAGTCATGATGATTTTGTACGAGGGTTGAAAAGATTTTTCCAATAATCTGAAGACTTGAAAGTTCTGGAAAGGAAGCCAATCATCTTTAAATCCTTATTAGTTATATCGCTAATGTGTGTAATGAATGTCAAGTTATCATCGAATATTACACCTAAGTCCTGAATTTGTGACACTGGTGTTAGTTAAATATTATTTAATGATTGATAAACTAAAGTTCTTCAAAACTTAAGACAAGATTTTTGTGCATAGCGCAAAGGGTAACAATTATTTTTATAAACAATAATTATTAGCCTGAAACACTCATCCAAATTGAAAAAAAAAAAAACCTTTCCGATCAAAAGTTTCAAATATAATCAATAATAATTTTCCAAGTTAATCAATATATACTACTGTTTCATTCAATAAATTTTGAATGAAACACTAGTATATATTGATTAACTTGGCGGGTTTGCGATAAGCCGACGTAGCTCAACGGTAGAGCATCTGACCGGACATCAGAAGGGTGCAGGTTCGAGTCCCGTCGGCGACATTTATCTTTGCTCGGAAAGGTTTTTTTTCAATTTGGATGAGTGTTACAGGCTAATAATTATTGTTTATAAAAATAATTATTATTTAATGTATCGAAATGACAATCTAGTTTTCTTTAATGAAAGCAATCTTCCCAGCAATTAACCAGCTCAAGTATGGGGGCTCCATCTAAGCCTGAGGTTAAAGTTTGCCTCTCAAAAGCTGGGCGTACTGCAGAGCCCGCGGATACTTTAATAGTACACAACTACTGACCCTGTACAAATCCCAATTCCTCCCTTTAAATCCCGCTTTTGAATTTGGCAGCCGCCTCTGGTCGGGAGTCCCAAAATATCTTAAATCAACCCTTGACTCTGTATAGAAACGGGCAGTCCATTTGATGGATTCTCCTATCTGAACAAAGGGATTTATTTATTTTTACTGGGCTTTTACAGATGTGAGAAACTTGGAAATCAAATTCATTTCGTTTTATTTGAAATAATTTTAGGTCGTCTGCACATAGTAAGAGTTCTGTACATCTTTAAATTTTTGTGGCGTTATTTTTAATAAAATGAATAAAAAATTCTCTTTTTACACCACTGTTTACAATATAAACTTTTTTACTGTTTATAACCTTTTCCTGTATTCAAAAGGGGCGATATTCACGATGTCACTAATTACCGACCCATGCTCTCCATAATCCCCAAAATGTTTGAAAAACTTTTGCTTGATAGAATCTCCGTGTACATTAACAACATCATTGTACCTAATCAACACGGTTTTATGCCGGGCAGATCTACTTTAACAAATCCCTCTAGTGCACTTGAAGAAAAAACTCAAGTCGATGCAATATATACAGACTTTGTAAAAGCATTTGATAAAGTAAACCATAAAATCCTCCTTAATAAACTTTGCAAAAGAAGAAACTACCTTACCAACAGAATTCTTCAAGTATCATTCAATTCTAACCTGTCATATAAATTCATGACGACAGGTGGTGTACCGCAAGTTTCATATTTAGGACCAATACTTTTTTTATTGTTTATTCACGACATTATAAATGTATTTGACAACAATGTTATTGTGCTGCTCTTCGCTAACGATCTAAAACTCTTCAAACTAATAAAAACTATTGCAGACTGTTTTCATATTCAATTAAATTACAAGATTGGTTTGAACTGAACAAACTTCTTTTAAACGTTAGTAAATGTCATACGATCAATTTTTTTTAGAATGAATCATCCTCACAATTATCAATATAAAATCAACAATATTTCTCTCTCGTCTGTCAACGAAATTAATGATCTTGGCATCGTTTTCGTTTCTAAACTTAATTTTCTTACTCATATCAATTCTATAACTAATAAAGGTTTACGTACACATGCTGGGCTTCGTTCTTCGAAATACCAGAGACTTCAGGAATATCTCAACACTAAAATTATTATACTCTTCCTTAGTTCGTAGTCAAGTCGAATATAATTCTTCTATATGGTCCCCTCACTATAAAATTCATTCTGACTCTATTGAAAAAGTTCAATATACATTTTTGAAATATGTTAACTATAAACTCGGTTTACCTATAGAAACTATATCTCACAACTAATTATTGAAAGAACTAAAATTATTAAAAATCTCAGATGGAAGATTTGTTTCTGACTTAACTTTTATTTTAAAATTTTTTAATGGTTTTATTAACAGCCCTGAAATTGTCAGCTTAATTAAATTTAATATTCTAACTAGAACTACTCGATCTAAAATTGTATTCAATTGTAATAATAATTTCAGGACCGAGTCATTCAAAAATTCTCTATTACCTAGACTCCACGCAGAAGGAAATACATATTCAGACATAGTAGATATGTTCAACTGCTCAAAATAAAAATACAAACAAATGATTATTGCATACATCACCAACAACAATTATTAATATTTGTGTCTAGAGTATAAGTAACAGTGAATGTGGGGTATGTTTTGAAAATTTGAATTTGTAACTAATAACTCGGAATGGTACTTACACTATGTTATTCCCATATTTCTTCGTTATTTTATCTATTTGATGTGTTTGGTACCTGTTTACCATAACTAACCATACATGTAAAAGCCCACACAGGGCGTATATAATACAATAAATAAATAAATAAATAAATATCAATATGGTTCGGTTTGGTTTCTCAGTAAATCGGTTTCACAGGAAATAAAACATTTTAAATTGAATTTGGGTGTGGGTAATTTGAATCATATAAATGAGTGGTATAAACGTGGCGTAACCACAGTATGAAAATGGCCTTAAACGCTGACACAGCTGTCACAATAATAATAAAAAAAACTAAAATACTTGCAGAACTTAATAATAACATTATCAAATCTGATTTACACTAAATTTAAAAAATAAAAGTAAGTGTCTTATTTTTTACACGCCGATTTTTTAAAGTTAAATTTCTATCCCTTTGACTATTTCTGAATCAACTACATCAATTTGTATAAACGCCCCACTTTGGAATATATAAAGTAGAACTGGCTGAATTTATCGTATGATGCGACAATTTTATTTACTCATTCTAGCTGTTCTTCTAATACCTTTGGTTCGATTTTCTTGTATGTTTATAATGCAGTATGTAAAATAGATAAAAACTGCTCAATCAATTTTTAATCTTCTTTTAACAATGTAATTGTCGTATTGTACATCTGTTTGAATCTAAAATGTAATTTAAAAAAAATTGTAAATATAACGTTTTCATGACGTTAGAGATTTCGTACGAGATTTTCCGATGCAGTATATGAATTATTAATATATATCATTAATATATCAATTCCTTTTTTTTGAAAAATCATAATCAATCAGTCAATTTATTTTTAATAACTTATTGAAGCTTATAAACCTCAATGTAATATTTAATCATTGAAGAATATAATATAAAAATATCCTAAATAAAACAGGAAACCGAAAAAAAAAAAACCGACCTCAAAATTCTAAAATCTGTAGAGAATAATACGGGATTCAAAATGGCGGATAATATTGACAAGTCTTAAATTTGAGGTATTATATCGATGAAGATGGCGTAAAGTGAACTGGTCTCATTAGCTCATGCAGTAGAGGGGTTGTCCCGGTAAGAAAGAGGTCCTGGGTTCGATTCCCAAATGCGACTGATACCTATTTATTTTCTGTGTTTTTTTTCGGTTTCGTGTTTCATTTAGGATATGTTAATATTATCTTCTTTAATGATTAAATAATTTAAAGTCCTTTGTTGGCCATCTAAGACAAACGTGTGGGTAGCAACTACAAAGGTTGTGCGAGGAGAGATTGGACCTACATTGGACGGAGGCCTAATGTAGTTCAGGACAGGGACATCTGGAGATGCCTTGTCGAAGCATTGAGTCCCATATCCGATTTAGATAACAAAAGGAAAGTAGTTGAAATAAATACAAAATAAAATATTAATAAAACTGCATTTTTCAATCAAATACCTTAATTAGTTTACAATCTTAGAGATAATATTTACAATAAATAATTACATTTGTCGACATACGGGGCAGCAGGTAGGTTATACGTTGCGATAGAATATCCAACAGTTATAAAGAGATGGTTCAGCATTCTGCAACAGGCATTACCAGGCTTCGGCAGCTGCTGCAGCAACTGCTTGGGCTGCATAGTGGGCGACCTTGGCTGCCGCAACCTCAGGAGTATCTATTACATGACCATCGATTCCGACAGGGATGGCTCCACGAGCCCAGGCTAGGGCGGCCCATTCGGGCGGGGGAGGAGTCCAAGTGGCCACCACGGCTGCCTCATGGGCGGCGAAATGGGCGGCTGCCGCTGCAGCTACCTCGGGGGTCTCGACCACTTGGCCGTCGGGGCCGAGGGGAGCGGCTTCGACCAACCAGGGTGGGGGCGGGACCCAGGCACTGGGCGGGTCGGAATATGCCAGGGGGTCGGTGAGCCAGCGTGGACTGGCTGACACAAGAGCCAGGCTCAGGAGAAGGGTGGAAATAAACTGAAATAAATTTTTGGATGATTAGTCACCATCCGTGGTGTAATTCTCAGATCTAGAGTCTTCTTAGTCTTTCCATATAGATATCGTTTTTTATTATTATTACAAACACGGTTTTATGGTAGACACCATATGAACAATAATTCTTTATACGGAAACACTATTTAATAAAATGGATTTCGATGTTGAATAACGACCAAATGAAACATTAAGGGCTGTTTTTTTTTTATTAAATTGCAATGAGGCAATATATTACTATATACGACAAATCAACATTTGATTAAAAGCTGACCAGCCGGGAGTTGGCTGTAAACCGGTTTCTACTCTACCTTACATAATGCAATGAGATTTATCATCTGAGGGCGTTGAGATTTACATTATTTACTTACAATATTTTGATTCATGTTTTCTGTGGTATGTTTTAGTTTGAAGAGAAGCAACTGATTGAGGTAATTCAATATAAGATAGAGCTTTTATACTGTTTTATCGAACTTAATTTTATCACCACCACCCAACATTTTGACGTAGTTATATTAACACGCTGATAATATTATTTTGAATGATTCTTAAAAAAATTGTCTACGGAAAAAAAATAATTGGTCTTAGTTTTGTTTTGTTATGTAAGTATTATTAATTTGGTGTGAATTCATTTTACGATTGCTTTTAAAATGATTGGTAACATGTTATCTTTGTTCGCAGAGAGACTATTCATTCAAACAATTGCACCTTTATTTTATTTCTGAAGTTGTCCGTTTAATACATTAATTTTTCGTTTGTTAAGGTCTGATGTGGAGTGGGGTGAAAAGATTTTTGGAGAAAAATATGTATAAAGCGTGAAACTTACATTATTTAGACATGAACAGTTTGACTGACCAGTTTAACGTACCGCAGCAACCATGAATCAAATTATTGTAAGTGCCTGCCTTTTAAGTTGTTAAAAAAAAACTAATAAACTACTCGTTTCTTGGATAAGTTAAAATTCAGCAACAATGCAAACAGGAAAAAGATTTTGTTTACTTAAAAGGCTACGTAAAATAATAAAAAATTCATAAACCTTCCTAAATAATATTTGATTACAGTTTGTCGCTACCTTTCTCTTCATGGGTGTTCTGGTGTCCGGACATCCCCGTTGGGGTGCCAACCCTTGGGGCCCTCCTCCCGAAGTAGCCGCACACCTGGCCGCCGTGGAAGCCGCTATCATCGCCACCGGAACACCCCCACCCCCACCAGCCTGGGTCCACCCTCCCCCACCCGCAGTGGCCGCCCATCTAGCTGCCGTAGAAGCCGCTATCATCGCAACAGGGACGCCTCCTCCTCCACCCGCTTGGGCCCACCCTCCTCCACCCGCTTGGGCCCGTCCTCCCCCACCAGCTTGGGCCCACCTTCCCCCACCTGCCTGGGTTCATTGAACAACCCCTTTGGACCAAATAACTTACTTCTTTTTTTGTGTTACCATCGAATGCCCACGCCGACCCAAGTTGATATAAAACGGTTTTTTCCTTGTTTCCTTTAGTACGTAATATTATATTTTAGATAGTTGTATGTTTGTACATTTTAACTTCATAATTTACATGTTATCATGCAAAACTAATAAATATGTTAGAGTAAATTGTATGTTTTTTCTTTTGTCTCTACCCCTGAAGTGATTGTTTTTTTAGTTCAGTAATAATGTTTTTGTAAGAAAAAAAAAATGTTTGTAATAATTAAAGATTATAGAACGCTAGAATGATACACGAAACCGAAAAGTCGTGGAAAAGAAAAAGATAACGGTAGCACCTGGGACTCGAACTCAGGAGCTCATGGTCCATCCGCCCCGTCATCCTTATCGGTATCACACTTCGATTTCCAAAAACTGTCAATATCATATTCAATTAATTAATTCCCAAGGAACAGATCGGTTGCAGACCTTTTCTGCTCATGGAAGGGGTTGAAAGTACGTGGAGGTTTCGCAAAGGAAACCATCCGCTCCTAAAATAGTTTTTATCGGAATGCTCTTTGGGTAATTTGGGAGGCGGGTATGCGTACCGCCGCCCCGGGAAACATTAATTGGATAACCAATACCTCTCCCATAGACGCGTAATACCGCAGACGTACTGTTTTTACAAAAGATAGTCACCTATGTGATAGATTAAATAGCCCTTTATTTCTTTAACGAATTCAATTGAGAGTGCCTCATAGACAAACCAGACCAAACCACACACTAAGCCTACCTCAATGCAACACTAACGCAAAACAAAATACCTTTATTCACGGCGCTTCACACATTTTTAACAAACATTTCACAGTGAGTTCAACTTATTCAACTCAGCCCCTCATAATTTCAAACTTAAAATTATTAAATAACATTCACACAATACATATTACTCTACACAGACTAGATCCTTTCCCTTCCCCTCCCTCCCATCATCCTAACCTCATGGCTAACCTTGTAAATTTTCCCTCGTAAAGAATAATCTTACTACTTTAAGTGAAAACCTATTAATACTTTTTACATAAATTTACCATACATAATAATTATTGTAAACTGTTGGTTTTCCAATTAGAAAAAAAAACAAGTAGGTCGCCCCGAGTGCTTCTCTACGGCAGGTGAATTAGAAAGGGTTAGGTTTGTCCGGATTTTAGCGACGGATGTGTCTGCTTACCAACGTCATAGTGGACAAGTTTGGTAGAGGCCGATTGAGGGAAGACCCCTTGACTAATATGTCGTTCATTCCCGGATACACTGACTTCCAGATTTCCAGCCACCCTTCATATTTTTTTCTTTCCCGAAGCTTCCTTTCATTCCTTTCCTCAAAAAGACCCTTTAAACAGCATTTTTAAAGATGGCATGCCTATGCCACCCCAAGGGAAATTATTAAATTTAATTAATTGCAATATTATACTTCTCTTTTAAGCAACGCTTGTATAGAGAAGCGGAGTGTACATATTGCGTTCAGATGGTTATATATTTACACAGTAATGTTTCCTAAAGTGTCACAAGAAGATGCTTAAAATAATAATAATAAAAATAAAATGGTTTACATGATTATTTTACAGAGTTGGTGGTTTAATTAATAGAAAAAATTGAGTGCGTGGCGACAAATTTTGTTTTAGAAGTTATCATAATATAATACACGTAATGTACAATGTGACGTAGGATATTTAACATATAGCATAACGGTACTAGTGGTATATTATATTGTCTATTTTATCACTAACTATAGACAGTAATAATAAGTGGTGGCGTTACTGACCGTCCTCGATTCATTCGATATTCATCGTTATCTAATATTAATAAATCCTTGGTATCACCGATATTTCAATAAAAATTATTCCTTCGGTGTTAACAATGAAAAAACTTTAAAAATAGCTAGAAATGACAAAATATTACGAAATTTTAAACCGTTATGTCCCAGACACTATTAGGTCTACACATTCCAATTTCAAATTGTACGCAAGTATTAATTGATTTATCCTTAAAAAAGAGTCATTCGGGATTCAAAATCGACAAAAACTGAAGAAGGGTCGAAAAAAAATTTTTTTTTTTAATCTCAACTACAAATCCGAATGTGGTGCGTTCAAATCCCAGCGTGCGCATTTAAATTTGATTTAATTAATCGGCGTCGTTTTACAATTAATTCGTTAAAAATTATATATATACCATATAGAATATTTATGCTGCGTTCCAAAGTAAAAGATGCTTGAAATGGCTTTAGCCGTGTTTAGCGCTTAGATTTGAATAACCCGGTACTTCTCCACCTTCCATAGCCTTCTCCTCCCCATACCTTTTACCCTTATAACATACCCTAATAAGGGATGTCATAGTCCCATTGGCTTCGGACAGTTGGGACTCTAGTGCGGTATTCGTATAAAAAAATAGGAATGTCAGGGGAATTCGTAATGCGAATGTAAATGACAGGAGAATTAATCAATCAATGCAAAAATGACATGAAAAAATCCATTAACAACACCCACGATGAATAACATAATACCGATTGACTAATATATCAATATTAGGTAATATCACAAAGAACAGGTGTGATACCAAACTATTCCATCCTCGAATTTTCTTAGCACGTGGCTAGAATTGGATGCGATTTTAACCTTTAACGCTTTGAATTATGTATAAAAAGCAAAATCAGAATCGCTTGCGTTAATAGCCTCCATCAGTTTTCTATGCATGCGCAACATCTGCGGACTTGACAAGTCCGTGAAAGCAGTAGACAACTTGAATAGGTTTGAAAAATTGACGTAACTTTAATGGCTGGAAATAAAAATAAATATATTATGCATTGTAAGAAATAACAGGTTTGAGGTATCGTTAGAAATCCTCCGCTTCCAGAATAACTGAAGAAATAATCACCAAAGTATCAATGACATTGTGTTGTGCCAGTGGATTAGTAGATAGATTATTACGTAGACAAATTCGTTAAAATTTGTATGAATTTTTATCAAAAACTCTCAAGTAGTCGAAATAAACAAACATAATGATTTTATGGGCAAAATGAACACTGTAAACAGCGAAATTATAAGCAATATTAAAAGCGAAAAAAACTTATCTAGTTATAGTTGGGCTCAAAAACGGCACGTGTGACGTCAGAGGCAGTGGTACCAACAGAACATGGTCTTTTGGTGGTACAGTTTTTAGTTCACTTTTATATAACGATTTATAAAATCTATGTATAATTATATACAATAAAAGTTATATATTCAGAATCGGCATTTGCTGATCTATACGAATATATATTTTTAAAGCCATTATATTTTTCACTGGAGTTCCTTGTTGCGGAATATTGTCAGGCTGAATGTATTGGGGGGGGAATGAGGTGGTCTTTCACCAGGGCGATACTGAGAGTATTTTCCACTCTGGAACGTGCGCAAATATACTATGTATTATTTTAAAATTAATTAATTGTGAAACAGCACAAATTAATTAAATAAACTTTTCTTGCGCACGCCGGGATTTGAATCCGCAACCTTCGGATTCGTGGTCGAGAGCCTTACCCCTCAACCATAGAGGCCGCTAACGACATGTCTTATATACTTTATAGTAGATAGTTTGATTTAACAAAATGGTGATTTTCCCCTGATTTTCTTCCCTTCCACTTGATTAGTGACATGAGTTTCTCCAGGTTCTTGTTTTTATTGTGGCGAGCGACGATGACGTGTCCAAAACATCTGAGGATAAGCTATAGGCAGACAGTTGATGCCAGGTTTTTCGTGGTATCACTCATCCATGGGAAAACAATGCTTACAGACATATGAATATGGTCAAAATAATTTTTTTTAAAATGACTCGAATAATGCTTTTATTAGTTTTGCTTGATGACGATAAGAAAATACAAAATTAAATATTATTACAAACTTATAACTACGATATCTATAAGACATTATGTACATAAAAAGGAAGAAACGTTTTTCAAAAGCTTGGGTCGGTGTGGTCATGCAATGGCAACGAAAGGAATATGTAAGTTATAAGGATCAAAGGCTAATGGAGCCAGGCAGGTGGAGGAAGGTGGCCCCATGCCGGTGGTGGGGGTGGAGTTCCCGTAGCGATGATAGCAGCCTGTACGGCAGCCTGATGGGCGGCCACAGCGGGTGGGGGAGGGCGGACCCAGGCGGGTGGGGGAGCCCAGGGGTTGGCGCCCCAATGGGGGTTTCCGGACACCAGGGCGCCCATGAAGAGGAGGGCGGTGATGAACTGTAATCAAAAGAATATTAAAAAAAACAATTTAGTTAGAAAAAATAATTGTGTGCAATAAAAATTTTTTTTATTGTAAATTTCGGAGGCGGGTATGGGTACAGCCGCCCCGAGAACCAATCATTGGATAACCAACACCTCTGCAGGTCACCTCAAGTAGTTTTCTACAGCAAGTTACTTAGCAGGGATGCCCGGGTTCACGGAGTGAGGTTTGTCCGGGAATTGGTGGCGGATGCATCTGCCCACCATGCGTGGTGGGCCGTTCAGCCAGACTCTTACGACCCATCGCCTTGCACTGCAGTTGGGGGAATGGATTAATACGTCTGTCACGCCTGGAAACACTGACCACCAGGTTCCTACCTATCCCTAATACTGTTTTTCTTCCCACAACTTCCTCTCCTTCCTTTCCCTATAAACACACTCCACACATTCCTTCCTTGTTATCTAATACAAATAGCTTCTTTCAGCTAGCAATGTTTTCAATATATTTATTAACTGTTTAGTCTTAATACAGTTTTTTTTTTAATTTCACCGGGTAACATATTTAAACAGCTAGGTGATCATGATCTATAGCTCTTTGTCCATATTTATTTGTATGCTTAGGAACCATTCATCCTTCATTAAAATTGAGACGAGTATTGTAAGTGTGCTCTAGTCTATTTGTATTATATATATGAATGTGCTGAAATATAATTTTGTACCACAGAATTGATTTTACCGAAAGAATTTTGAGACTCTGATAAAAGTATGGAATATTATGCCTTTGCTCTTATAATCTTTTATGAGTAATTAATTATTAATTTACAAGTGAGTTTTTAATTCCTCTGTATTGTGACTTGATTTCAAGTAATTTGTAGAATTTATGATATTTATTACGAGCAGTTTAACAAAAAAATTAAAAGCACTTACTATAATTTGATTCATGGTTGCTGTGGATCGTTGGACTGAAAAACAGTATATGTCTAGGAAGAATAAGTTTCAGGCTTTATACGTATTTTCCTTCTCTGAGATTTTCGCCCCACTCTATATCAGGCCTTTAGAACCTCGCAATGAACTTTTTCTAAATAGTATCAAAGTAACAATTTAAAATACAGGTTCGATTACTTGAATTTATTGTCTTTTCACAAACAAAGGTAATGTGAAAAGCTTTTCTGTGAAATATAAAATAGCTCCATTGCTTACCGATTGATTTTTCATCGGAACAATGAAATAAATGTTTCAGTTATTTTGTTTCATAAATTTAATTGTTAAAATTTTTGTCTAGTCTTGAAGTGTGAAGGGCCTCCATTGAATTGTGTTGTAGGTTCCTACTTGTCTTTTGATATAGTAGTTACATTTAGAATTATTAGTTAATGTCATTAATTCTGGATCTGATGGGCGTCATTTTTAATTAATATTACCTTTAAGTATTCAAGTCAAACAATTTTAGAGAAAATGATTCGGAATCGCTTTAAAACTAAATTTTTATAAATTGTAGGTTTCTAATAATATTAAAAGTATATATTTCATCAACTTTATCATTGAAAATATTTAAATATGCAAAAAATCCGAGTACTTTTCCAAGTAAATTGTTTTGGGCTAGATTTTTAGCATTTAAAAGAATCAAAAAATATTTATAGAATAGGCAAAACTTTTTTTATACTCATATTCTAATACACGACGAAAAACAAATCATAGAGACCACTTCTAGTAACACAAAACAAAAATTCTGACAATGGACGTATAGTCTGACAGGTTCTGGACAATTTTTCGATCAGTATTACACATGTGTCATGCATTGTGCAACGCAACCTCCGCCCACGCTGGTCGTTTCGCTAGTAAAACTGAGCCACTCAGTCGCGGGGAGCCGGGGGAGTATGTGAAACTAAGAAACCTGGAAACATGGAAATAATGTTTTATTCGAGTATTTTCAAAGCTGACTGGCAAATAATTGTTAAATTTAGGCAAATCTCTCTTCAAAGAATTTTAAAAAGCATTTCTTGAAAACAAAGAAAAGTCTTCCAAAAACATAAAATGTTGAAAATTTGTTTGATTTTCGGATTATGGGCTGATATTTTTTTTTTAAATTATCAATTCTTTCTTTAGGTAAAATAAAATGGCAACCCTAATTGGGGTATGTTGTGAGGTTGGAGGAGATGGAAACAAGAAGGTGGAGAAGTACCCGGTGTGGACGGAGATACTGAGAAAGGAGTTTATGGCGTCTAATTATCAATGAACATAATGAACATAATACCTACCCAGGAAGGCACCCTACTATGGAATGTGATGCCAAGAAATGTAGTTTGGACATGTGGAGCGGATAAATGAAGAAAGAAATGCAAGAAGAATATTGCGATGGGAGAGTAAATGGTAGAAGATGTGGTAGAATAAGTCGATGACCCCCGAAGATATAGCACGATCAGGTGACACGATGGCAGACCAAGGACGGAATCATCAACCGAGTATAACCATCACACAGAGGACTGAGCCATTTCAAAATTCTCTTTTACTTAGACTTCACGCAGAAGGTGAAACTTTTTCAGACATAGTAGATATGTTCAGCTGCTCGAAATACAAATACAAAGTGACGATTATTTCATACATCCTCAACAATTATTAATATATGTGTCTAGAGTAACAGTGAATGTGAGGTATGTTTTGTATATTCACCTTTGAAGCTAATTATTTGGAATGGTACTTACACTATATTATTCCTGTGTTTTTTCGAGAGACAAATGAAATATTTAGTTGTTGTATTCCATGAAGGCTATCTTTTTTATCTATGTACCTACTGTGATGTGGTTTGCACCTGTGTGACTATTGTAATTAACTAAATATGTAAAAGCCCATATAGAGCGTATATAATATAATAAATAAAAAATAAATAACAACAGAATTACAGATTATTTCCACTGTACCGTAGTTGGATAATAAGTATATCTGTTTTATCATTCAAAATGTACGAGTTTGAATGAAGCAAGGAGTACGATGAATTCATCCTCTCTGCCGCCTTTCCCTGTGGAGAACCGGCGTGATGGTTAGTTAGTTAGCTAACTAAAAGGTTGGAATTTGTATCCACTGTGCCTGCGATAAAAGAAATAACAAACTTTATGCGATTTCCGAAAGCATTAAATAAAATAGTCGTATTTTTTGAGCTATGTCAATATTTTTACTTTAAATAAAAATAATAATAAAGATGCTTTATTCCAGATTTGTTTCTGAGGTAGTACAATGCGAAATGTACCATAGATTACATTAATAACACATGGAAAATAAGAAAAATAAATTTAATATATATATATATATATTTTTTTTTTTTTTTAAAAGTATACAATACAATTTACATTGTATTCCCAAGAGTTAAGAAACCCATTTCAGGATTAAATGCAGAACCTACAGTACAGTTTTAAGAAATACACATAATATTTAAAATATATAATTAATCTTCACAGAACATAAAAAATGTTTACAGCACATATTTTGCATTTGTAATAAAGGCATCGCTGGTACATTATAATATCATTGTTCAGAGACACTTATTATAAAGAAACACATCACTGGCACATCACATAGTTACACTCATTACGGAGACACGTCACAACATTAATCCTTAAGGTATTCCTCCAAAAAATAGAGTTTAAGTATCTTACTCTGAGACCCTTCACATTGGCTTGCATTTTTTATAGCGTTGGGTAATTTATGTATTGTGTATAAGCTATGTATTCTAAAGATTTTAGTCCATATTCTGTTGAGTGTATTTTGTATTAAAAATATTAAATAATACAAAATGAAAAACCTAAAAACTTTTGCGACTGATATCTTTTTATTTTCTGCTGTTTATTTTTTCGGTTTCATGTTTCATTTAGGTTATGTTAATATTATCTTCTTAGAAGATTAAATATGAAAAACGTTTATGGTTGATATCTGATGGTCTCCTATCTCCAGAAGGTCATCAGAAGGGACTCCATCCAGGAAGCCGTGGCGGTAATGATGGTATTTGTTGTTTGGCATACTCTGCGCCTCAAGCGTTCCATGCGGTGGCGAAGAAGTACCTTAAAACTTTTATAATAGTAATTAAATTATAAAATAAAAATTTAATGCAGCTATCATTCAAAATATCACGTTATTATTTTTGCAGAAATTACGCATCCGGTTTCACTTTTGTGCATTGGCGGGTGATTTTATGATTTCTTCGCGCGTTTTTGACCAATCAGGGGGTCCCTAGTTATAATTGTTACAAAAAATAGAATTTCACCATATTTTGGGGTATGTGGAAATAACCAAAAAATTTTGTACTTATATTAGGTATTAAAAATACATTTATTTTTATTTCCATCTGAAACGACGGGTGCAAACTTTAGTTACACAAAACCAACAATATTAAAATATTTCGTGATTTCTCAGGGGATATTTTAATATGGAATTATGAATAACTTGTCAATATTTGAATTCCTCGTATCATATTTCCGTCATTAT
This sequence comes from Halesus radiatus, assembly GCA_022606495.2. Lineage (NCBI taxonomy): Eukaryota > Metazoa > Arthropoda > Insecta > Trichoptera > Limnephilidae > Halesus > Halesus radiatus. Next base: position 21,620 of record JAHDVE020012159.1, on the reverse strand, counting down.
GAGCAGAATTTGTTGTTTGTATAATGATGGATGACTTAGCCAGCAGAGGATTAAACCAGTGACGGTAGGGTGGGAACCAGACTTATCGACCACTCGGCCACTAATCAGCCAAATGCTTATAATATGTTGTCTCATCTCTTTGTAGAACGTTACAACAGTGAGATTAAGACCTTTATCTAAATTACCCTTTTTAAATTAGGTCTATTATGTACGAAATAAATAAAAAAATAAAAAAATTGTTAATAAAAATTTACGAAGCTAATAAGATAAATTGTAATGTCTTTCTTAGTCCTCCTCACTATGGTTTCCTGTGCTGAGGCGGACTAGATTTTATTTAATATCTGATTGTTTAAGCTCCTACGAAGTTCTTTTCAAGAGACTGGATAACTACCCTTCTTTGATTTCTTTGAGCCACGTTTTGATTTAATTTTTGAAATCATTTGCCTTTTCTGTTTTATTTTATTTTACATATTTTTATAGTAAGTGAATTATATGGCTTAGTGGAGAGATATTTATAATTATTTAGTCAAAAAGCAGTTTCAAAAGTAGGAATATTCATAACGTCATTCTAGTTCGCACTTGTGTGGTGAAAATTAAGTTTCTTATTTTTTTTTTATAATTAAAAGCATTTTTAGCATAGATATTCTGGATGCTGGGTACTGCAAAAGAATTGAAAATTTCTTTTGTTGGCTTGCTTATGGGAGGATTTTAAGATGGTTCTTATAATACCCTTTTGCGTTTTAGACAATTGTTTCATACGGTTAGTGGTTGCCAATCCCCATCCTTATGCACCATATTCGAGGCGGGAGTGGAATAGCTCATAGAAATCTGTTCTTTTTTTTTAATATCGTTTTGGCATAAAATATTTCTGAGGATTTAAAAAAAAATTGTAATTAGTAAGTTTCCTTGTAATTCCATTTATGTGAGAATACAGGTATACAAAGGTTTCATTAGCTCACGGGTTTGAGCATTGTCCGGATAAGACAGACGTCCCGAGTTAAATTCCCAGATGTGACTGATTCTTTTTTTAATTCTGTCTTTTTCTGTTTTGTGTTTCATTTGAGATTTATTAATATTATCGTCTTCAATGATTGATTCTATAAAAATATGTTAATATGAAAACATGTTTTGATTCAAGTATGTACATTTATTAGTTTTGCTTTGTAACATGATTGTAAACAACAGTTAAATTAATAGAAATTTTTATATATCTATAAGATATATGTAGGTACTTTACAGGGGAAGACCATTTTTTAAGGCTTGGGTCCGTGTAGGTATTCGATGATAACAAAGAATAGGTAAGTTGTTAAGTTCAAAGGGGTGACTTAATGAAACCAGGCAGATGGAGGAGGGTGGGCCCAGGCAGGTGGAGGGGGTGGTGTTCCTGTGGCGATGATAGCAGCTTGTACGGCGGCCAGCTGGGCAGCCACCACGGGTGGCGGTGGGGGGGCATGTAACGCCCATGCGTGCGGGGGAGGGGGAGCCCAGGGGTTGGCGCCCCAACGTGGATTTCCGGACACCAGGGCGCCCATGCAAAGGAGGGTGACGACAAACTGGAAACAAAATTAATTAACAAAACAATCGTACAAAAATAATCAAAGGGTGCGTTATATGTCTGTTACAGTAAAATAAATAAAAAGTGTTTTAATTAAGTTTCAATAAAAGTATACTGTCTATAATTTTCCAGCAATCTCCCGTTGTAAAGTTGACATTTTACAAGCAATTTTTTTGAAAGTTAATAAAATTAGATTCGCACAAATAATGAAAAAAAAAAGTTATTTAAATGCGGTCAATCATTGTGTCTTTTTCTTTCTGTTTTGAGTATATCATGGATTGATATGCATTTGTTAAATATTGTACTTAAATATGCTTTAGATAAAAAATATGGTCTCCATAATGTTGACACAATTAGTTTCGGATGCACAGCAGGCGAGTTGCCTGAAGATGGAGAGATATATTTAATATTTGATTTTTCACAGTTTTGTGAATTCATTTGAAAAAATACTTACTACAATTTGATTCATGGTTGCTGTGGTAGGTGAGACTTGGCAAAGATAAAAACTGTTTATGTCCTACAAAATGCAAGTTTCAGGTTTTATAGTAATAATTCTCCACATAATGTTTCACCCCACTCTGCTTCGGATATTTAGAAAACCCACAAAAACATTTTTTGTAAACAAATTTAGAATAACATTGAATTGTTTGTTTGCCTAATTTCATTGTCTCTGCACGCAACCAATCTCAAAAGCTTTATTGTCACAAAAAGAGATTTGTTGTTCGTTATATCAATACATTGATTGATTGAACAGTTATAGATATAATAGAATAAGTAACACATATTTCATGCATAATACAATGAAAATTAATGCAAGTCCAGGGTTAAAGTATGAAGGCTTCCGCTATGTTTAAATTAAGGTAGTTCGAGTATTATAAACCCCCTTTCAGAGATAAGCTTAAGAATATTTAGATGTTTGAATTTTAGAACCGATATTAATGAGATTGCTTTCAAATAAACATTTAGAGTCAGCACTCTAGATAGCGCTAAACTCCGCTGTCTAAACATGTAATATTTAGAAAAAATATCAGATTAAAAAAATTAAACAAAAAAATATATAGAAAATATTAAAAAAAGTATCTTACCGGAAAAACTGCTTTAACCACTGAGCTAATGAGACCTGTTTATTTTACATAATTTTTATCGATATCTTACCGAAAAAAAATCTCTTTTTTTACTATTCACTAAATCAAATAAATCTAGAAAGAGTTATGGAAATGAGAGATTTCGGCATAATAGTAGACGAGTAACTAAATTTCACTCATCACATTCAAAAAATTGTAAATAAGGGTTTGAAAACTTTAGGATTTATGTTAACAACAGTAAAAAAATTTGAATCCTTACAAGTAATAAATTTGTCGTACATATCCCTAGTTAGAAGTCTATTAGAACACAATTCGCTGGTATGGTCGCCCTTCTACAAAATACATATTCATGATGTAGAAAGAATTCGAGGAAAAAAAATACATTTCATAAATTTTAAAGTTAACATAACTCTAGAGCACATAAATTATTGTTAACTACAACTTTTTACATTATTTACTTATTTGTTATTAATGTTAATATTGATTTTGTGGATATTGCATTATTTATTTTTTTCTGTTCCTTTGGATTTCTGTGTATTTTTAACTTTGGTGTAATTTTTTCCTTTTTTCTTATTTCATGCATAATTAACTTTTGTGCATGTTTTCTATTTTTATTTTGTATGTAATTTAAAAATGATGTACTTGTATATAGAAGCCCCCTGGGCGATTAAATAATACAGTAAAAATTAAAAAAAAAACTTTGCAATACTCTTCTCATTTAATTCCCATCTAATTGGCTGCTATATTTTGTATGATTGCAAAGTTCTACCTCGGGACAGGGTTCTGAGTCCTGGGTCCGACAGAAGTCTTGGGTTCGATTAGCATACCTTTTTATTTTCTGTATTTTTTTCTGTTTCATGTTTAATATAAGATTTGTTAATATTGTCTTCTCCAATTATTAAATATTACAATAAGATTTATGAGCTTCAATATGTTATTCCAATAAAATGAATATTTGTAAATTCTAAATTAGGCGGTAGTTAGAAAATGTCTAATGTTCCTGTGAATAAAAATATTGTACTGTATTCTTTTAAATTATATGAAATACATACTAAAACGGCTGAAAGGGTGCAGTTTGAGAACCAGTGAAGGCTGTTTCGAATTTTTATAACTTACTTATATACAATAAGTTCCACTATGTATTACATATTCAAATTAAAATCTTACATAATTTCTTCAAATGATTGATAACTTTGTGGCATCATTATTATTATATAATTGAAAATACACTTTGTATATACCACTTTACTTAAAAGATATTATTATTTCTACATGTTTCGATAGCCATGCTATCATCTTCAGGAATAAGTGAATACTAAAAAATAATTTCAAGTATAGAAAAATGATAAAAAATTTAAAACAATAATTTAAGAATATACAAAATATGAGCATAAATAAAAATGAATTAAAGTAGGTAAGTAACAGATCAAAAATGTTAATGACAAAATAATTATAAAACATTGAATAATACATTTAAATTAAAAATATAAATAAAAATTATTATTATTAATATTAATATGAAAATAAATTTAAGAGATAGCTATTTAAAAAAAATTATTGATTATTTATTAAATTTAATTCACTATTAACATTTTTTCTTATTTCTAAAATTTCAAATTTATCTAATTGTAAACCAGTTGTATTTGTATGTAAAACTTTTAAACCTTTATTTATATCAAACGAATGATTGGTTTCTAAAATATGATTTGCAAATTCAGAATAGTTGTTATTATTTAAACACCTTAGGTGTTCCTTAACCCTAATACTGAAATTTCTACAAGTCTTTCCGATGTAAAAATAGTTGCAATCATTACAAATCAATTTATACACTCCCGATTTATTCAAAATATTATCTTTATCTTTGTTATTTAAAATATATTTTTTAAATTTATTATTGGTATAAAATGCTTGTTGGATAGTATTTGGCAAGTTTTTAATTATTAAGTATTTGATCGAACAAGATTGATAAATACAACAGCATTTTGCAGAAGCTTCGTAATAATTTAGGTTTATTTTTTAATTCTAATAACATCGCAGAATGTTCGGCCACTTGTTAGTCGTAGGATTAAAAATAAAAATAAAATTTACGGAAGAAAATGAATAATGTAAACAGGATATCTGTAACACCATGACATATCAATATATGAACATTAAACAAACAGCACCAAAATCACAATAGGAACAATAACGGAAACCACCCAAATGCAAATAACACAAAGAGGCAATGTTTTTTGATGTCTGACTTCTGACAACTTGATTTTTCAATAGACACAGATTCGTTTTATTTGTGTCTGATATTTCTGATTCATGAAATTAATGCAATATTCTTTTTTCTCCGGTTTTTGAAAAGAGTGGGGTGTTTCTGATTAACAAATGGTATAAAGCTTGGAACTAACTTTGAAAAGGCATAACCAGCTTTTTTCACGACCAGAACAACGCATAACCGCAGCCATGAATCAAATTATCGTAAGTCTTGCATTATTCTATTAATATTGATGTTTTTGAAATTACATGTTTCTGATAATTCGCTTAACTTGACACTTCTCTAATAAAAATAAAAAAAACAAATGAGTTGTTTTGTTTTTACATTTATTACAAATAATACATGACCTCTTAGTCAACACGTAAATTACCATCGTTAAAAAAAAACTTTAATGTTTAAATAGTGTTTTACAAATTAAACTTTAAAATAAATAAAAAACATCACAAATATCCATTCTCATTCGGTCTTCACTTCAGCGAATATGCTGGTTACCCCGTTTTCTTTTATACATCACTCTTTTGAGACCGTATTTTTTAATTTTTACTTTATTTTGAACCAAAAACTAAACACCAGAAATTCTGTTTTTTTTGTCGTACGCGTTCGAATTTCGTGGTTTCGCAATCTGCGTGATTGACACGAGTGCAGTTCTCCGAAGTTGTTCCGGGCTCCATCCTTCAGCCTGCGGGTGAAGATTTTCTTGATGTTAGCCATCTTCCGATAGAAGAGGAGATCACAAGAAAAGGAACTAACGCATAGGCGGAAGATCTCTTCAGGGCTTCAATCCATTCAAAATTGTAGCAAATACTCTTAATGACAATACCCCCGCTACTGAATTGATATTTTTCACAAATTTTAATAGACATTCTGTGAAATACATTCTTAATAAATTACAGAAAACGAAAAATATTAGGTGACCTACATATGACTTCTTTTGCTGATTCACATTTTTTACTCCAAATATGGTCAGGAATCTGTGGTTAAAGTAAGTCTGGCACCTCTCTTAACACCCCGTATATATATATACATATTCTTTTTAAACAGGCTATTAGGGTTGTATCTATTAAAATGCATGTTGCCATCTCAATGTATAGGAAATATCAGGAGCTGGAGGTATTGTCATTTGGAGGATTTGTTTGTAGTCAGAATCTGCTGCTTTTATCCAACCAAGGATAGGATACAAATGGAAGACACTAGACTTCTTATTTTACCGCACCATTAAAAAATGAACTAATCACAATAATTATATCTTTTTAGTTCGTTGCTACCCTCTTCTGCATGAGTGCTCTTGTATCTGGCAACCCACGTTGGGAATCCGACCCCTTGGCTTGGGCGGCCCCCCCACCTGGCGCCTGGGTCCCACCCCCACCCTGGCTGGCCGAAGCGGCCCCCCTTGGTCCCGACGGCCAAGTTGTTGAGACCCCCGAGGTGGCCGCAGCGGCCGCCGCCCACTTCGCCGCTCATGAGGCCGCTCATGAGGCCGCCTACGAGGCCTTAGTGGCTGCCGCTTGGACTCCTCCACCACCCTCTTGGATCCCTCCCCCACCACCCACCTGGGTGCACCCACCCATTCAAGCTTGGGTTCACTAAGACACAACAAAAAACCAAGGTCTTTTTTTCTCCCTGCAATACATATATTCTCATCGATTATTATCTTCCCACACGGACGACCAATCAAAGGATTTATGAATAGTCTTTTTTGATTGTAAATCTCTTAATTTCTATTTTTTACTGAAATATATTTATCAAGCAAAACCAACAAAGCGTTTTCAATGAAATAACTCTCTGATTTATTAATTTATTTTTTTTATAATGTGATAATAGATCTTCCACACAGGATCCCCAGAGACGACATAGGACTTGAGGGAAATTATTTCCCTCAGGGTCTCCTGTGTGGAGATACTGTAAAAAAATGTATATACTCGTATATATATTTGTAGAATAATTTTCTCGGCTTACCCGCGTGATGTAGTCATTAGAAGGACTTTTTAACTCCTGACGTTTCGAACAAATCACATTGTCCATCTTCATAGGCTTGAGTTTTGTTTTGAACTGATCGCGTGCGCGTGTCCATTCAATCCAAAAGTCAAAACCTAAGTGATTGCAAATCATTTTAGTACTCTAGGGCGCAGAACGCGGGGTGGGTTTGAGCGTAGTAACCTGATTGGTTTTATTTAAGGAAGTTGAGGGTAATTCTAAGAATTTAGGAAGTGATGTTATCGGGAAATTTTGATCAATTATGAGTTTCCAAGTGTCGGGAATTCTAATTGTGTCATTTCTAGTATTCATATTCTTTTTATGTTTATGAATTATTCTACATCTTATACCCGTGAAAATCTCAACCATAACATATACGAGAGACAGATATTATATATATATGAGAGATATGCAAAAAGAGAGTTCGAGTTTTAAAGGAAATAAAATAATTTGTTCATCTCTTGATAGATAATAACGAGTATTATAACATGCCAAATAAACAATTTGTACCTTTCGGGCTAGTTTTATAAACGCACTACCAAATTTCCGTTAATTAACCGTTTCGTTATCCGTCCGTTTTTTATCTTGAATGATTGCCATTCGCTTGTCATCATTTTAACTGTTCGATAAGGAATCCATTTCACAAATGCAAATTACATATTTTCTTTTTTAATTAAAATAGTACATGGTTTCAAATAAACGATCGTCGGGCAACAACTGACAGCTGTCAAACTACCGGTATATCTGACGAACGTTTATAAAACGGTGAAATCGGGCGGTAGACCAAATATTAGTTAAAAATGTTATCAAACGTGACGAACGGATGGTTATAAAACCGGCCCGTATTGTAATGAGATATACGAATAAACGGATTAAGCAAGTAACGTTGTATCCTCCTTGTCAATACAAAAAAAATATTTTTAAGTGATAATTTTGAATGAAACAAAAACAATTTTTGTGTGTGAAAAGATCAGGCGAAAAACTGTTTGTTCTAAAACATCGCGAATTAAAAAACGATACGTAAGTTTTAGCGACCGGTTTACTGTTTTTTAGATTGATAACCTGGTTTTTTCAAACGTTTCATTTCCTACGTTGAATAATTGGTCTAATTATTCTACTTTTTTTTAATGACGACTGTGATGAATATTAATGAGAAGGGATTACAAAAAAAAATGCTACGTAATAACTTTACTACGCATAATCCTCGAAATCAAATGGTACTTTAGGCTTCGACCTTTATGCATTATTTGTCAAAAAATAACAGAACATAGAAAATGCATCGGACAATATTCTTATCATCCTATAAGAGAAAAGTAATTAAAAGGTACAGTCTTACAAATCGAGCCGTCCAATCTGATACTTAATTCTCATCTGTGTATTTAACAGAGCAATACAATGTACTAATAGCAGAGCAATACAATGTAATGTAGCAATACAATGTACATTAATGTATGTTAATGCGCAAAACACATCCCAGAGCATGCGTGCCACGCTACCGGAACTGAACTGCTGATAAGTGCACCAGAAGAGCCAAAACTCTCTGGTCTCATTTCTGAGTTATAATCCTGTAACCCAGCAATTCCTTGGTATAAAAATATTAATGTTATTAGAAACTTGATCACGACCATCGTAAACTTGAAAAAAATTTAAACAAATTGCAAAAAACAAAACAAAAACCTACAAAATCGTAAGCGTTTTGTTCCTTCCACCTTAGATCATTCACTAACTGCTTATTCATCTATATGACGGCTTCAGTGGTTGAGTGGTTACGATCCTAGGCTACAAAACCGGAGGTCGCGGGTTTGAATCCCGGCGTGCACAAGTAATTTTTATTTAGTAATTTGTATTATTTCACATTTTATTTATTTTAAATAATGTATAGTACATTTGCGGTGCATTCCAGAGTGGTAGATACTTTCAGTATCGCCCTGGTGAAAAACCACCACTCAGAATCGAAACGTTGCTGAAAATGGCTTTAGCCGTATTTGGTGACCAGATCTGAATAGCCAGATACTTCCCCATCTTCCTCTTCCCTATCTTATTTTGCTCCCCACTACCTTCAGCCTCATAACATACCCCTATTAATCGTAGTTTAAAGGGACGTGCAATTTAATTCCATGAACAAGATAATATTTTAAAATATTGTTACATTCTACTTCTTTACCATATAATGTACTTATAACGCTTAAAAAAAGACATTAATATCAAATTTACAAAACCAACATTGCATTATCCATGATTTTCTGCAATACGTCTCAAAAGATCAATAAAATGTATTCTCTAAGCATAAAAACACGTATTCAGACTAGACAGGATATGAATGATTACAAAGAAACATTTTTTTGCGTAATGGTGTATTACAAGTTATTACAAAAACCATTCGTAATATAATATATACGATTAATTGCGATGATTGTGAATGCACACTCAACAGGATTCAAAACAAAATAATTTAAAAAACAGAATAATAATGATTAGGTATATACTTTTATACAATATGCATTATACCAAAATGTAACCGTATTACTTTCGTGTCTTATAATTAAAGATTTAATAACTTTTAGATTTATTATTCGTATAAAACGAGTTCGCCATTCTTGCAAACACTTTTACGTATTATTACTAGACATCGGATTAAATACATTTTCGTACTTAAGCTGGCGAGACTTAACATGGATATTTAACTAAAGTTTTTTTTTTAATATTCAAATTTTTTTGGTTTTTTTTTTGCAATTTTTAAATTATAATTTTTAATTTATAATTATATATTTTATTTAAGTTATCAGTGCCCTTTTTTAGTTTTGTTTTCCGGTAATTAATTAAAGAATTTTATTTCAATGAACACGTATTTTTGCCTGAGATTTTTAGTGTTTCTGACTGGTTCCGTTTTATTTTAAGCTAGCTGATGTGTACCCGGCCTCGCTCGGGATTTTATTTATTTTTTATTTTTAGGTTAAGTTATGATGTTGTGAATTCTTGCTTGTCGTTTGGGTGCTATAATTGATTTGACAGCTAAGGTAATTCCTTATGACGACTACTACTATCTATAAAGAAACATTAATTTCAAAATTTTGTTTTATTCCAAACATTTATTTTTTCAAAATATATCTAAATAATAATGTTCTTAAGTAGGTACCTACTTGTGTTTTCCATTTTGAAAATATTCTACCAAAACAAACCTTCTTCTTTTGAATATGTAGTCTGAGACTAACCAGAGTGGTATATCTATGGACTAACCTCAATACAACATGGTGGGTTCTATGTTTTTAATACTAATTTTAAAATGTTATAGCAACAGTTTAACATATTGGATTTCATTAAAACTAACTCTCAAAACCTTTCCGAAACTAATAAGAACTGTCCTATTTTCAGCGAAACTGGTCAAGTAATTATCCAGAAAATCGTGGACACACAGAAAAACATTCATTTTTACATGTAGAGAAGAGATTATATATTTTATTTATTTTAAGTTTTCGGTACGCTTTTTTAGTTTTATTTTGAATTCAATTAAGTAATTATTATTAACAAATCTTGAAAAATTTTATTCCAACGTATTTATAATTTTGCTGAACCAAAGATTTTTTTCATATTGGAATTGGTAACTTGTATTTTTGCCTGATATTTTTGGTGTTTCTGAATGCTTCAGTTTTATTTAAAATGTCTTCTTTATATATTTGTAAAATTGGATGGTATAGGAACAGAGTATTTAATTTTCATTAAATTCTTTAAATATTAGTTTTGACGATACAAAAATAATTTTAATAAGATTATTCTAATTATTATTTTTTGTGAAATGTAAAGGGGTTGTGTTTGTGTTTTATAAGTACCACCCTAGATATTATGAGATGTTGAATGGAGGGGAGGAATTTTTAGGTAGGGCTTAGAATATTTGTTTTGGGAGGCACAACCAAGAATGTTCCCTGTTCTACACCACAGAAAATACAATCTGCGGAGTCAAGTACGAGAATCTTAAAAATGTGAGAGGGATAGGAGCAATGTGCGATTCTCAGTCGAATAAGAGATGATATCTCCTTTTTGGAAAAATGGGAGTATTGTTGAAACTACGATGCTGAATCGAGGTATAGTTGGCTCCTTTGGATTGGAGTAGCAATGTGCCAATACTCAAAGATTGCGGGATCTTTCTTACTAGTAAATTATCCAATAATTAAATTGGAGATCTGAAATACGAAATTGCATTTAAATGTCTACAAATTGCAGTCTTCTCCTTCTTCTGGAGTCCAGCGTTGAACACTGGTGTACCCCAGATGATTACATACGGAGTATTTATTTATTTATATGATTGTACGCCCACCTGGGCTTTTACATAGATTTTAGAACATAATATAAAGAGCTATCACAGTGACATAAAATATAAAACCGAAACAAAATCATAACACAAATCATTATCGCTACATTATCCAATCTACAATACTGCATATTGCAGGATTCATCAAAGTGCTGGTATAGATGACGTTTTACTGTTTAAATGGAGTCAGCAAATACATCAACAACACCTCCAAACCTGTTGCCCAGATCATGCATCCTTTTGAATGAGGCTGAGAGTTGATTGTGTATAGTTGTTGTTCCTCGTCAGTACATGTTATTTAATAGTGGCGAGGATGGCAGGGCTGTCAATCAGGTTGATAATGATTCTATATAATACAACTAGGTCTGACATAATTCTCATGTTAGACAGCGTAATTAGATGCAATCGATTCATCAAACTTATATAATTAATATTTTCAATTCTAATTTTGAATTTAAAATTTATAGACCTAAGAAATTTGTGCTGAACCCGTTCTATATTGTAAGAGTGTACTTTATGCAAAGGAGACCAATAGGTGAATTATACTGCACTTGACTTCTAACTAATGAAGTGTGGAACATTCTCATATGATCTAAAGACTTGATATCTATTAAAGTTCTGCAAAGGAAGCCAAGCATCTTTAAAGCCTTGTTAGTTATATCGTTAATGTGTGTAATGAATGTCAAGTTTTCATCGAATATTACACCCAGATCCCGAATTTGTGACACTGGTGTTAATTTAATATTATTTCATGTATATTCATGTAAGATATGATAACGAGCATTGATACATAAATAGGAATTGACACCATTGAAAATTTTAAGCAAACATATTGTATCAAACATTGGCTGATTTTGGTTTATCTGGTTGTCTTGAGCCCATCTCAACCGGACGACCTTCATTTTTCTTCCCCAATAAAGAACTCCATCAGATGATATTCAACTTCCAATGATCATTCGTTAACAACATGTCCAAATTAAGTATGGAGATTATTATGGTAACATCGGCTACCTTTTTATTACTCCTAATCCGCCTATTAATCTAGGTTTTTATTTTTACCAAACCGGTCATCAACCGGTAACCAAATCACTAGGCTGGGAACTGCGGAATTGGTGCTCGATATAGAATATTGAAACTTAACAAGGATATTTATCAATAGCGCCTCAGGCCTGGTTACGTGGCAATAACCTTCTTAAACATATGGTTTAATACACAGTTCGCCATGCGAATCCTGTTCGAAAATGAATTCAGATACCTAGGAGGTACTTCCACAGTGTAATTATTATTGATTGGCGAGTTCTTACGTGACGTAATAACAATTGAGCGTCGTTCCGCACACTTAAATCATGCATTTAACCCCTTCAGACCTGGCGGTGGTATCAATTTTGTGAAAACACCCTGTTGGTGTATTTTTTTTTTTAAATTTAATTTCTGTGATTATTTCTACGTTAATTTCAAATAAAATTAGATCCCAAATAATAATAATTTATTTCTATAGCGCAGTTTTATTAAGGTTCATCTCAAGTGCACATGGGCCACACAAAGGGCGTGTTTCACATAAAATGACAAATTGTACGCTGTAAACCAAAAATTGAATAATTTATCACTTCAAGAATATTTACCTAAAAATGAAACAATAAAAACATAATTAAAAAAAATACAATCAAAGGGGTACGGAACCACTACCTCCTGAGTGACTAGATAGAATCCAACAAAAGAAAATACTAGCAATTCCCGTATTTTCAGCAAATTGTAAAACGAACATCGCTATTTTTCATTCGTTCTAGATAGGGAGAAAAATATCCTGAAAATGTGTATTTTTAAATATGTCAATATCCCAAAATGAAACTGTAATACGTGCTTAAAACCATAAATTACAATATGGGTATAAAACTATTTGCCAAAAGGAGCTCTTGCCAGTATGAAATAGAAATAATAACAATAAAATTGTTTGACTCCTTGAGAGCCGACACCAGTTAGAAAATCCTCAAACATTTAAATGTACCCAGTTATATACAAATCTATTTCGAATTGTTTCCATTTAATATCGACCATTTTCCTATGCACTTTAATTTCGAACAGAAAGAACAGCGACAAACAATAAAACTCTACTTTTTTATTTTATTTTGAATTATTTTGTAAAAATAAAATTTATAAAAAAATCTTTGTTTCAAACAGTGTTTAAAACAATTGCTTAATTTTATATGAAATATTGATTATCTCCAAACGACAGATTTTGACTTGTAACCGTTTGGCCATCACTATGTGAGGTACGAAAGGGTTGAAAATACTTTGAAAACTCCCTGTATCATAATTATAGTTGAAAAATATTGCTTGTGCAATGACGGAAAGAGACTAGCAGAGGACCACGATGCCTGGGTGGGAATCCGATGCATTTGTTAACTCGGATACTAAAACCGGTAAAACAGTTGATAAACTGTTTACTTTTGTGAACTTTAGTCAAGGGTAAATGAATACACAATTTATAAATTAATTAAAAAAATATTTTTTTAATAATTTTTTATTAACATTTTTGATTAATTACTTACTTACTTTAATCAATTTTTGTTTAGGTTTATAATGTGTTTATTCTTACATTATTGTGTTCTACGTTTATCATTTGTCTGTACTTGACAATATTATTTTTTATTATTCTATATACTCCTGATGACGAAAGCATCGCTTTCGAAACATGTTGATGTCTGTGTATATTAATAATGTGGTGAATAAAAAGTAATTTTATAATTAATTTATTAATAATGATGCCACAAAGTGAATACCAATTTTTTGAAGGATACCTAATTTCTTCAATAGATTTGTGGTGTTATAATTAATAAATTAATAAGAATTATTTTAAATGATTTAAAAATTACTTTTTAATCACCGCTTTAATAATAATGATGCCACAATGTGAATACCAATCTTTTGAAGAAATTGTACCAATTACTTTGTTTACACCAGTGTTTTTTTTTAATATAAATATCACATTTGCATACTGTGTATCTTGATTAGGAAAGCTTCGCATTCTAAACATGTTGATATTTATATATTAAAAACAGTAGCGTAAACAAAGTAATTCTTAATAATTTATTGAGTACACAAATAATTAACCCTTCCTTTGAAGTTTATTCTTCCGATTGTTTGAATTTAAAGTGATTTTTGTAATTGATTTCATTATTTTTCTTATGTCATGCACAGAACCTTTTAAAATTTATTTTAATATTAATTATAACACGAAATTAACCGCTTGATGGTTTTTGCTACTTCATAAAGCCGATTTTTCTTATTCATGGGTAAGATTAATCCGGTTTTATTTTAAAATACTAATGTTATCTTCATTCCAAATTATAATGGTATCTAGGTTCTTTAAACTATAAGAGATATTCGATCTATCCCAGTAGATTTTGTGTGAAATACCATAATTCTGCAGATTGTCAATGAATGCACAGACTCTGACTCAATCTTTAATATAATGAGAGTATTTGACGTTTGGCAGATTTATGCTAAAATAATCCTCTCTCATTTTTATACAAACAAACGTAAATACTATGAAAAAAGACTAAACACTCGCATTACTAGAAATATAAAGAATGATTTACTCCAAATTCCCGACACCCATACTAGTACTATCGAGCAACGGAATTTTGGGTACTTTGCGATAAGAATTTTTAACATTCTTCCAGTTAGCCACCCAAATTCAAAGTTATTGATTTAACGATTTATGGAGCATATCTTAATGTAAGATTATATTCATACGTATTATAAAATTTTAAAATAATATGCAAAATGACTGCCTCAACACAGGCTAGAATAGTGAGGTGGGTTATGAGAAACTTCAACTTATAACTATGTATTTCTGTTCTTTGCATATTGCCTACTATTATTATATTATTTTCTATTTTCCTTTTTATATATCTACTTTATAAACCACTGTACACTTAAATTATTATATTATCCATTAATTTTATGTATACTTAAACATAATTACAATAAAGATATTATTATTATTAGTTTTAAAGATAGAAATAAAAAAAAACCTTTTTTCTACAATTTTTTGAATGGAGGGAGTCGTAACCGTATAGTCGTAGTGTATTCACACAAATAAAGAATGTGATGATTAACAATAATTTTGTTGGATTCTTGCATTCCGCAGAGCGTCAATTAAAACTGAACGGATTCGGTAATAATTAAATAAAAACAAATATGTACATAATTTATCACTATTTTTAATGATTTTTGGTGCGTATCACAAGCAACAATTTGAGGAAATAATTAAGAAGTGAAAGATCAGGAAGGACCTTGTAAAGATGGCAGAGTAAAAATATTTAACAATGTACATGGCAGCAGATCAGTCAGTTCTTGAATTGGTTGATAACTATTATTTAGAGATTATTATTTAGTACCAGTTTCCATGTCCATGTCCATGGTAGCTGGGTTTTGGAGCATAGCGAGCAGCTCCGTGAGACCAGGTGTTGGCAGGTGCCCATGATGGTGCTCCGGGGTTTGACCAGGAGTTTGGAGAAGGCGACCAGGATCTAGCAGAAGGTGGAGTCCAAGCGGCTTTTGGAACACCATTCCAGGCATCGATGGGATTGGCAACGTAATGGGAAGTCTTGGCGGCAGCCACCTGGAGGGTGTCGATCGGGGCGCCCCAGGAGTTGCTGGCTGCCAAGGGGGTGCCCCATCGTTCAGCAGGAGAAAGCATCGCCAGTTCTGCGAGGTTCCAGTTGCTCTCGTCTATGATGGTGCTGCCTGACACAAAGGCGGCCAGGCACAGGAAGGTTGCGAAGAACTGAAAAAAAAAACAAATTTTTAAAATGATCGTCATTTAAAAAAAAAAATTAACTGAGACGGATTTATTATCATGGTCTCAATAAGACGATTAATTACCAAATTCTTAAACTAATTACAAGTAGAGACTATTTTGTGACGTGCGTCAAAAAATAGTCGATAAACTGTTTCAAAGTGACATTAAAAATTTCAACGGTCAACGTAGCATCGTTAAATAGTTGAACCGCTCTATTAATTGGCGCGTTCCGACAAGCAGAATTTCTCGCTTTTGAAGCATAAAATAGTAAATAAGAAGTCCCACAAGTATCACTGTCTACACTCAGATGTAATGAGCACAATGCGCGACCAGCAGAAGAGGATTGGTAATCCAATATCATCGGATGGCATCCTTGGTTTTAAAATTTAACAGATTGTCCGCAGATGAGATGGGTTGGGGACCTTGATGATAGAATTGTCGCTTCGGATGAATAAGAGGGTCCAGGATACATTTAAGATGTTTCGACTCCTAGGACTCGGACAGGACAACGAACCTGATAATCTATTCAATATAGAAAATCGATATGCGATTATTTCAGGAACACAGACACGCTCACAGCATATTTCTATCGGTTTATTTCTTCGGTGGATGATACTAAGAGAACATATTGTATTAGGGACATGTTTCTACCTATATTATCTATTATTTATTTTTATTTATTTATTTATCAATTATTATCGCCCCGATGGGCTTTACATGTTTTAACATTCTACATGATTTCGTGGACAGAAAGAAAAAAAACTTTAATTTAACAAGAAAATAACATGATGTATAGTAGGTATATAAGTGTAACATATTTATGATATATATGTAAATATAATAATGTATAAGTGCATAACACAGAGAATTCATAAAGGGAACAGTTTTTAATTTGCAGAAAATTAAAAAAAATAATAATTAAAATAATAATAGCCTGATCAACATGATGAAAAAAAAATAATTATACAATGGCTCCTAAGCGATGCTCTTATAATCTTTGCAACATAAAAATATCATTCCGGTATCTTTTAAACATGCGTAAACTTATAATAAATATATGTATAGCCTAGGTGAATTTGTTTCCAAGTGCATGTAGGCGAGAAATGGGTGCATGTATTTGGTTATATAGAGATATATATCTGTACCAGACGTGTCCTGACCGCCCGTTACATATATTAACAAATCAAAACATAAAATTCTTATACATACATACGAAGACGAAAATTGGCCGCGTCGGAATAATCTGGGAGACGGGACGTCCGATACAATATCCTTTATCAATCCACAATCTTTTAAAATGTCAATGCATTTTGAAAAGGGGGGTTAAGTTTTGCTTTTTTACTGTATCCGAGTAATCAATATTTATGAGTGCACGCTTCACTTAATCGATATTTAATCTAAGAGCCGTATTAAATTAATACATATTGACAAGATAGTGTCTTTGGCACTACGTGCATACATTTAACATAGAAATATTGTAGTATTGAATAAAAAAAGGGATTAAATATCTCATTTAATTATTTTGTTTCCAAGAGGAAGTAAAGTTGACTTTAAACAAATAACCAAAAATATGCGTTTAATTATTCTCATTGCTGTCGAAGTTCAATAATAATAATTATTATTCGTATTAAACCGAGTTCGTGCTCTAATTATGTAATGGCGGAAGTCTGAATTAGAAGTAGGTACGTAGTTATTTTAAATCCGTTACAATAACTAGTTGTATTTACGCACGTAGCCACTCTGTGGAAAACGATTCCGTTGCGAAAATAACAATGGAATTGCATCATAAAGGATTTAGACATTAAGATATCAAATCTTTTTTGTTGGGGTAGTAAAAAACTTGTTCCAATTATGACTTAAAAAATTGATTAATCGTTTCGATGTTTTCTTTGTGCTGTTAAAACAATTACATCCGCTGTTTTGTAAACAATATCCCGGTGTTTTCTTTTTAATCGTTTCTTAAGAGGAATGGCTGCTCGGCCCGTTTCATACAAAACTTAATTTTGGATTTGATGCCATAATACTCGCTTAAACGGAATGATCTTTTATTTCTATCAAAAGGTATATCAAATATCTAGAGCGGATAGGATGTACGAAATAAAGGTCATTAAAGAAACCGAATTTTGGCGATTTCAGAAGCAACTTTAGCAATTATTTAGGGGTTAACGGTGATTCAAAAAAATTACCCCGTCTACTATGAAAATATAATGAAATTTAAATTAAAATTAAAAATGCGTTAATATACACATTATTATGGACTATTTGATATCGATCCGAAAACCGTTATTTTTAAGATGTTTTTTAAAAATTATTTTAGTGTATTTAATAATATTTAAATAGTAAATACAACATTTAAAAAAAATTTATTATAAACCCTCAAATAACTTTTAAAGTTGTCCCCTTAAATCACGAAAAATCGATTTCTTCATGTCAAATAAATTATAAATAAACTTCATAATATAAAATAGAAATAAATAAAATACTTCTAATCTGTACTAGATATTTACTATGAGTTTAATTTTTAAAAAAAATCATTTAGTTTGGATGGATAAATATATAATTAAGTTTCGTATGAAACAGGGCGCCTAGCCGTTCTAATTGACAGTGTTTTCTATAATTAAGTTTCGTATGAAACAGGGCGCCTAGCCGTTCTAATTGACAGTGTTTTCTTAAACATTGTTCAATTTAAAACAATTTATTATCATGTAAGAATAAAGTTAATGATACTAACAACATTAGTAAATGAGGCGATGTTTGAATGTGAATGACGCAAGGAGGATATTCCAAGATAGAGTTGTGCTGCGGTTCTTTCTCTATACCCCACCCTACAGGGAAATGACGTCACGGTTACTTAAAGACGTTTTTTTTTGTCATAAACATAATACATTCAATAAACTCAATATTGATAAGTAGATTAATTTTCAAACAAATGTCGGAGAGTTATAAAAATCTTTTCATTTCCAATAATTGAACTCTACAAGATAATATTTTTATCTGGCAATATACATATTTTAAAATTTGATTTTTTGCAGTCAGGATATAAGCTGGCAGTCAAAAAAACATATGGAAATTAATCTAAGATGATATTAACAGTTCGAAATCGAAGTATGATAACGATAAAAATGACGAGACAGAATGTGATAGCTGTAGCTCAGTGGATTAGAGCGCAAAGTCCCGGATAGACCAAGAGATCCAGTAGTTGCTGCCATCATTAGTCAAGTCATACCATCTCAGCCCAAAACATTGTAATTTAATTAAGTTTTAATCTGGAGTGCCCTACCAGGTAAGTATGTTTTCTGTATAAGTACATAATTAGATAAACCCTAGCAAGTAGTATGTGGTGATTTTTCACAAAAAACGGCGCTATATAAATGGTTCAAGTATTATTATTATCATAGTGTTTCTATTTTCTGCGGCTTTTCGGTTGTTATTAGTCAATTTATAGCCTTAACTTTTTCCCATATGGAGATTAATCGTTTGAAAGTTAGGTAAACAATAATATGTAAAATAATGATGATAACATTGATAGCAACAAATCAATTAATAAATAAAAGGATGCTTACGATTGGATTCATGTTGCTTGTGATACGTTAGCCTATTCTGCGAAGAAAACTGCTTGTGTCTAATCAAACTTAGTTACAAGCTTTATATTCAGGTAGGTCCGCCTCGCGGGGGAGGGGGCAGGATTTTAGGAAGTGCTCCGTTGAACTTTTACTTTAACAAAACTGCCAGCTGTAATAACAACACAAAAATGACATACGAGTACGTGAAAAATGTAACATATCGTTAATGTATGCCAATTTTATGTAAATAACGAATTTACAATATAAAAGGATAGACAAAGGACACTTCTTGGACTAGTTGCCTTTGGTATTTTCTCCATCTCTACAGCATACTTGAGTAATTGATTGCAATCTGTTAGGCTTATTGTAAAATCGTTAAATTTATTACTGGCTAATATGTGTATTAATTGATAGTAAGGTGTTGAATGTTTTATGATGAAGTGTTTTCCATTTATAGGCTGCTTTTGTAATATGTAATACGTACCTTTTTTTTAACTCTAATTAATCTTTATTGAACTTGTTTTCATAAGTACCAACTCCGTTGTGTTAGCCGCCCTGCTATACTTAGTTTTTTGCTCTTGTAAAACTTTTTTTTTGTATATTTCGAGCCTATACCTTCGTATGTTATTTTCCTGTTATTTATATAGATTGTTTTTTGTTTTTCTGTTTTCATACACATATTTAGTTTAAAATTTTGTAAAATGATGTACCAATAATAAACAATCCCCTTAATGAGTTTGATTGATAACTCAGAGGAGTGCAACTTAATTGAATGTCTTATTTGAAATCTTTATATATATAAAAAAATAATATTTGTCTGTCTGTATGTCCGTCTGTCCCCGATTTTCTCGAAAATTACTGGACCAGTTTTGCTAAAAATAGCACAGTTTGATCTTATTAGTGCCAGGAAGGTTTATAGAATAGTTTGAATGCAATCCAATATGTAACACTGTTGCTATAACGTTTTAATAATATAATGAAAAACAATATACCCGCCATGTTGTATTGAGGTCAGTCCATAGATATACCAATCTGGTTAGCCACAGAATACATATTCAAAAGAAAGAGGTTTGTTTGGGTAGAATATTTTCAAAATGAAAAACACAAGTAGGTACCTACTTAAGAAGTTTATTATTTAGATATATTATGGAAAAAATAAATGTTTGGAATGAAACAAAATTTTCAGATGAATTGAAAATGGCCTTAAAAGCCGAAGCAGCTGTCATAATAATAAAAACTAAAAATACTTGCAGAACTTAATAATAACATTATTAAATTTGCTTTACATTAAATTAAAAAAATAATAATTAAATGGAGTTGTCTGAATTAAACACAAAACCAATTAATAATATAATGAATGTTTCTTTGTTTCTTTGTTTAGAGATAGTAATAGTCGTCACAAGGCATTACTTTCGCTGTCAAATCAATTATGGCACCAAAACGACAAGCAAGAAATCACCACTTCATAACTTTATTCCGCAAGGCCGGGTACACACCAGTTAATAATAATAAATAGAACATTGTTTTAAACACATTGGCATCTTTATTCCAGTTCTAGTACCTTTATATTAATCTGATGCTAGGATATTCATAACAACCAGGTCAAGGTGGAAAATCTACACCTATTCCATTTATTATTCAATAACGCATAGATTAACTTATTCATTTTCCTATTTGCAGCATGGAAAACAGTTTAAAAAATATTGAATTACATCTTTACACCTTTGTGTGGTTTGTTAACCATTCATAAACGAGTTAGACCTTAACAAAGAGAATGAATCTAAGATTTTTATGTAAAATCTATTATTGTGAGCGGTATTTTCAGAAGTTAGGAATTTCTTATTTTTCTGATCAAGGCTTCCTACTTTAGTTGCTAAGTGCACATTCCTGCAGAATATTTTCTAGTATTTAAATAATTATTATGGTAAATTATGTAAGCATATTTATATTGGCTGGTGAATTTAGTTTGAAGATTGCTGTATTATTTATAACTGGTACACATTCATTAAATTACTTGTAATTACTCTAATAAATTATTTATATTTTTGAGACTGTCAATTTTGGTGG
>JAHDVE020012158.1:0-40804 GCA_022606495.2 Halesus radiatus | reverse complement strand
CATCACGCAGAGTAAACTGATTTTACGCCACAGAGAGCCATAAAGCGGCTCCCGACGCAAGATACAAAATTCAAAAAGTGTTATAAAAAAGGTCGCAATCGGGTGGTTAAATACCCCATTACCAAAAAATGGATCCTCCAAAAACCACCATAAGTGGAACCTACGATGTAAATATCATATTTCTTCTTATTATTTTTTTTATCGTAAATTATTTCACTTATAAAACCTTTTTCTTTTCATATTATGTGTGCATAATGTAAATTTAATTAAAAAAAAAAATTATGGTGTACTATACTGCCTGTATGGACAAAAATGCATTGCACAACCTCTGCATGTAGACCGGAATAAAATAAAATATTTTTAATTATAATTATTTGATATTTTCACACCGCGTTGCCTTCGCGTCGACTTTGCGTGTGCAAGACGAAGCATTGTTGTCGCCCTTGAGGTAATTTTCTCACGAAAACGGCGCTATAGAAGTAATCCAATTATTATTATTATTATTATGTTGTCTGACAAAGTAACATTAATGTCTCACGAGTAAAACAACCACTCTTACGTTTCCAGTTAATTCTTGATTCCAACTTTGGTCATGTATGACAAAGATGGATATTGAAATTTTGGTTGTGTGTGAACGAAATAGTGATAGATCTGCGTGTCAAATTGAAATTGTAAACAGAGAATATAATTGAAAGAGGGGTCATAATGGAGCTGTTAATGATAGCACCATAAACGGAATGTACACTATAAATCGAATATTTACCAAATTAGGAAGAAAACCATGCCCAATTTTTCAAATATAGGTAAAACTTACACAAGTACAACTTCTCAGATATAAACTCCACTAATCTGGGACTTAAGTAGATGCCTGCCACCAACAGTAACTGAGCAGTGTAAAAGATTTATTCCTTAATTGCGGGACCCATACTTCAATGTTTTCAGGAAATCCTAAATCCTGGCCAAACAGGATTATTTTACTAATTTGTTAGATATTAATTCGATAATTAATACCTTATTAGGGATTTTTTTAAGGGTTGCCCTAATAAATATTAAGAATAATAAAGGAAAACAATATTATTATTTTTATAAACAATAATTATTAATCTAAAACACTCATCCAAATTGAAAAAACCTTCCGAGCAAAGATAAAATGTCGCCGGCAGGACTCGAACCCGCACCCTTCTAATGTCCGGTTAGATGCTCTACCGTTGAGCTACGTCGGCTTATCGCAAAGGTTTTTTCAATTTGGATGAGTGTTTTAGATTAATAATTATTGTTTATAAAAATAATAATTGTTACCCTTTGCGCTATGCACAAAAATCTTGTCTTAAGTTTTTAAGAACTTTAGTTTATCAATTAAGAAAACAATATTAGTATGAAACCGCGGCACAACGCGTGTCGCTAACATCGTACACCTACTTCTCTTCTTCGTATGGTGGAGGAGAGTTGATGGAGGTCATAGTGGGATGCTGAGGTTTTCAGCCAGTCGATGGCATCGGGAGTTACTTGGTTCAGCACAGATGTGCCATAGGGAAACTGATAAAGGGAAACATTCTCAAATTTCGGAATCCTTTAGGCTCCATTTATGCATCATACGAGTATAATCACAACGGCTGCGACTGCACCGAATGTGGTTTAATTAGGTCCACATATTCCGAGATAGAGAGAACCCTGGCAATTTAATAGTAGGATCTACAACAAGGTGCTTTTTTTTTAATTCCGAGGTCTGCCACTGAGTTCACCACGACTCTTCAGGGAAGAGTCGTAATAGAAGCAGTCTTTCGCCTTCAGTCCAAAAAGGTTTCCTGGACGTCAGGCGGGAGGCAGGGAAGTTTTTAAAGTCATCTTGAAGTGGAATGTTACTACTCGTAGCCTTTTTGCATTCCCCGAGGGTTTCTGTCTCTCGTCTTACAGTGGGTGGTGCAATATTCGAGAGGACAGGAAGCCGTTGTAGTGGGATGGATACTCCACCCACCCTACTGCACACAACGCATAACTTCCATTAGCTTCGGTGCTTTGATAGTCCGTGCCGTTTGATCGTAGCTTGGCGAGAGTCGGCATGCTTCTATGTCATATCTCTATTCGTTTCCATTATATATATGATTTTCCCGAAACGTTTGACGAATGAATTAATTTACGTAACAGATAATCGAATTATGTATCCCGTACCAGAAAATTATCGCAGAATCAATTTTTTATATTATTCCACGTAATACAAGAACTACCAGCGGTCTATTACATCCCCATTTTTTTGGGAATGTTGTGAATTGGAAAGTTCTGGGAAGGTGACAGTGGAGACAGATATTATGAATGCGAAGTATCTTGCTTTTCAGATATAGTTATAAAACATAGATAAAAATAATACAAAAAAATTAATTATGGTTATTAGCCAGGGAGACACTTAAAGCAGGATGAAAAATACGAAACAAACAATAAAGCGTCGTGTCTACTTTATTGACGGATAAAACAGAGTATTTCGAAGCTTCATAGCTCATGATGGATTTAACGTTGCTAGTTCAAAGTAGAAGCGTTTTCCAAAAAATAAATCATTTATGAAGCGTGCAAATTTTACGATGCCAGAACTCAACACCCTAGAGTTTTTGCTATTATCCTGATACGCACAGATGATCTAGTGAAATATAAAAAAAACTTCAAAGTAATCCAGATCCTTTTTTTATTTTCTCTTATATTTTATCTGCCAGTTATTCTAGAACGTTTATATTAAGGGCCAGCACTCAAAAATGGCCCTAAACATCAATTTGCAGGTTGCTAACTGAAGCAATACCACAAATGATTTTTGTGTAAATTCTGCAGGGGCAGTTTGGAAAATGTATGTGGATTCAAAAGACAAGGAACCTCAAACTGTAATACTTATTTTTTTTTTTTTTGCTGATTTGGGAGACCGACAGTCTACATAAATATTAGAAATAATATATGAGTGATAAAAAGTTTCCATACGTAGGTTTCCACTTGGGTAGTATAGTATATGTAAGTGAATCTAGTGATTTAACCGTTAGGGTGCGGCTGTTAGCTTTATTTACACAAATTGCGTTGCAGCGCTATAGCGCTGAATTTTTCTGTGTGGTTTTTTTCATCCTCGGAAGAGCACGCATTCAATTTGAGCGTGGTATATTGCGGTTGGCGCGTGTCTTGATAACTGTATTTATTGTTCATCCTGTTAAAATAAATACACCCTAAAGTGAATCGATATTTTTCACCATTTCGGAAGTTAGTTCTATTGCGGATGATCGTAATGTATCAAATGACAGCGGCACTACGGACGACGAGACCTTTGTTCCCATAAATGAAGACAGTGACGAAGGAAGTGACATTATTGTACATCGCAATAAAAGATTGCGAATAGGAAGTGAGTCTTCGGATTCATTTTCAAAAACACAATTGTGAAGTGAAATAATCTTATATTTTAATATTTTTTTAATATTTT
Organism: Halesus radiatus; assembly: GCA_022606495.2. Classification (NCBI taxonomy): domain Eukaryota; kingdom Metazoa; phylum Arthropoda; class Insecta; order Trichoptera; family Limnephilidae; genus Halesus; species Halesus radiatus. Next base: position 37,359 of record JAHDVE020012158.1, on the reverse strand, counting down.
TTGTAGTTGTAAATGTGTAGATTTTTTTAATTAGAATTATAATACTTGTAAAATTTTATTATTTACTTCTATAATTTCAAAAAAAAATCATTAAAATTGTTTGATATTTGTCCAAGTTATTGCATTTTTATTGAAAACCATACTTTTTTTAATTTAGAAACACAGAATATCTGTAGCAATTTATACACATACTTCCAAAATATGCATAGCACTAAAATGATTTTAAACAAAAAAATCAAAATGAAAATAAAAACCAATCTCTATCTATATTAAAATGAATGTATGTGTGTCCTCGATTTTCTCGAAAATTACTCACCCGGTTACGCTGAAAATAGCACAGTTTGTTCTTTGTTGTAAAAGGGCCAAATACATTACGTGGGGATTAGTGCGGGCTGCACTTGGGTCACAAGTCATCACGGTCTACCTAAAATATTTACTTTAAAAATAAAACGAGTATTGCATATTTTTACGCCATTTATTTCAGTTAATAAAATCAATGAGATTTTTGTGGTTCCATTTGGCTTGCAATTTTTTTTTTATATTGTTTGCATTTTTGAACTAGAGACGCGTAGTATTGCATCTAAATGTCAATCCGATAACCGAGAACAGTGTTTGTTTTTTTCTACAATTCAGAAAAGCAAAAGTTTGCTCATAAATATATGTACTACTAAAAGTAGTCATTATTTGCTGAGCAAACCTTTTTAACTCGTCATAGTTTTCAGAAGGCAAACTCCCGTAGAAATTCAAAAATTTAATTTTTTCCCTAAAAGCCATTTTAAGTATGGTATCACTTTGTAAATCTATCACGTTGATTTGCAAATCGCTTGGTACATCGTCGATATCCACTGCGAAGGGGTTTTCGAAAATCTCCATATTACGTGAGATCTTTTTGGAATCAGCTAACAGATTTTCAAACTCAGTTTGACGTTGTATTAATGCAGTTTTCATTTTAGTATTTTGCCAAACAAAAATTATCTCAGCTTCTTCTATTGCTTTCTTCCAATTTAGGAAAATGATCGAGTTTTCTTTCATTGATATGCTTAATAAATATTGTTAGTTTCATTTCAATTGATTTAACATCTCCATATATACTGCGTATTAATTTATTTTTTCCCTGTAAACGTGTATTGAGTAGATTTAATTCGGTAGTCAAATCAGTTAAAAACCCAAGATCTATAACCTGCTGGTTGTTGGAAATTTTGTGTATTGCCTTTCCTTTCATCTCCATAAAGTTACAAATGTTTTCCTCAAAAAAAAATCGTTGAAGTACCGCTCCTCGGCTTAGCCATCTTACTTCATATTAATATAACACGTCACCATATTCAGCTTCCACATCTTCCAAAAACAGATACAACGGTATCCATCATTTCTTTCCACGATAAAATCCTGCAACCCGATGCTTCTCGATGGACATTTCACTGAAATGGAACTTCAGATCCATACTCTTGCAGTTTGCTGTTGACTCTTCCGACAACACCTTTATTATGACCGCTCATGTTTTTTTCCGCCGTCGGTGCCGTGGTGAAATAAATCCTCTTCCTTTGTAGTTCCTTTGAGACTGCACATTTTTAATAACTCCTCATAAACAGAAAAGTTTTCGTCAATTCCTCGTACAAAGGAGACTGCGCTTTATCCTTAAGTTGTTCACGCAAGCTAGCACCCAAGTCTTCGGTGCGTCGGGTGCAAATTCTAACAGAGGGATTAACGTTTTCAAACATTTTTTTCTGTTCCGGGCATACTTCCTCCACGTTAGCTAAGACGCACTCTTCTATAAGTTCACTGCCGATAAATGGGCTACCATGCTTTGCTACTATCTCTGCTACTTTGTAGCTGGCACGAACAGCTGATTCGCTTTAGTCTGTCACAACTTAAAAGGTGATCTGCTGATTTTTGTGTGACGATTTCAAGTTAATGATTTTGTTTTTTTCGAGAATCCCCTTCAAGACACCCAAATTTAGTTTTGTGTTCAATATCATAATGTCGTTTCAGGTTATATTCCTTTAGTACGGAAATCCTCTTTTGACAGATCAAACACAATGGATTTTCTTTAAATTCATAAAAAAAATATAAATTTGTCATGCTTCATTAAAAATTCATCTTTCATCAACGACCTTCCTTTTTTTTAGAAGCCATCTTGGGTGTATAAATCTGCAACAATAAAAAATAAAAATATCTATTTGTTTTTACGGACAGCGTCATACTTTTTTCCAAAATAAAATCCTAAAATTAATCCTTTTTAGGCAAGCGCAACAGTGAATCTGCTTACTTGCAAGCTATTGTGACCAAAAACTCATAGATACGTAATATTGCATTGTTCGCATCAGCTAGTACAAAATAAAGAAAAATTTGAATTTCAAAGTGACATAACAATTTGTTTAAATGGAGTGTGGAAAGAAAGGGGATTGGGGGAAGTTTCAAGTTGCGGTGGCCTAGTTCTACTTTGCCAGTGACCACGAGCTTCTCCAGGTTGGAGTTCTCGGTTTGGCGAGCGACATGTTCAAAGAATCTGAGGATATACTGTAGGCAGACAGTTGATAGCTTATTGTGGATGCCAAGCTCTTCCAGAATTGACGTATTTGTGCGCCTGGCTGTCCATGGAATCCTGAGCATTTTCATCCAGCACCATATTTCGAGGGCATCCGCTTCCTTTCGCTGGCTATGAGTGTCCAATTAAAAGTGCAGGTGCAGAATTAAAAGCGTCAAATTATGAGTAGTGTGTGTTAAAAGTGTGTGATGCCAATAGATGGAGGAATTAAATGTAGGAGACCAATAGATGAGAGGATTGCTTAGAATTAGTGTTGCATCGAAGGAGGTTAAGAATTTGGTATACGAAATACGTTATTAATTGTTTTTGTGTTTATTTCGTAGAACTCCATTTAATTTATTTTTTTTAAATTTAATGTAAATCAAATTTAATAATGTTATCATTAAATTCTGCAAATATTTTTAGTTTTTATTATTGTGACAGCTGTTTCGGCATTCAAGGCCATTTGCAAACTGCGGTTAATCCACATTGTGACGACTTAATTATATGATTTTATTCACTCTCACCCCCATTTTAATTTTAACGTGTTTTTTTAAAATAATGATTTATTATCGGTAAAACTGATTTAGTTAGAAAACAAATAAAATTCTGATTTTTGTGAGGTTTTCACATTTTGGTGATTACGTGTATGTAATTTTCCTTACTTTAATAATTAATGTTATATTGGGATCATTTGTTTGTTTATTAATTTCTAATTGTTCAAGTAAATTCAATCTGAGACCCTTTCTTACCATATGTAAGGGATTATGCTTCTTGTCAAGCGGGACTTGATTATTTACTAAGAGATGTTTTGCGAATTTTGAAGAAGTGGTTTTATTTTTATAACGTCGTAAAAAAATATATAATATGTAACATTATTAAATTAGATTTACATTAAATTTTAAAAAAAAAGAAATAAAATGTTTTCAGTTTGAAAACCAGTGAAAGCAATTTTGAAAGTTTTACCTAAAATTACATTACGTATTTCATTAAGATTATAAAAGATTACAGTTTGAAAATTATTGTCATTTGAAACCTTATACATTTTCCCAATTACCCAATTAGATTGAACAGATCAATCATTTGTAGTATTTCTTGAGTTAGCAACCTACAAATTGCTTATTTTTTGGTACTGACCGTTAAAAACCCGTAAAAAAACAGAAAATCACGGTCAAGGAGCTTAGACTTCCCCAATTATTATAGAAGGATTTAGTTTATAGGAGAAAAGGGTGAACTGTCACAAGGGATCAGCTGATTTGGGTCTTGAGAAGGCTTATTAAATGCGGCTAAACTAAGTAAAAAAATAAAATCGATTTCAATCAATCACAGGGATCAGCATAAAATAGGGGTGGCCTTATTCATAATCACGAAGATCGACTTTCAAAGTAAGGTCTATTCACACCTACCAGCACCGCGCAGTACAGAACAGTACAGTGCAGACACCACAACATTAGTTGCTTACAATATCTATGTACACATTCATATTACAGCGCACATAAAACGTAACATGTCCGCGCATGCACGGACCAGCACCGTCCGAGATTGTCGGCTATAATATGTTGACGGTGCTGGTGGATGCTGGTGACGTCTGCACCTATACCGATAGCACCGCCATCTCGGCATCGCCGTCAGTTGGCGTGAATAGACGCAGATATTGCTAAAACCAAAATGATTGAATTGGTCCGGGAAAATCTTTTTATGTAAAAATGAATGTTTGTCTGTCTGTGTGTCCTCGGTTTTCTCGAAAATTACTCGACCGATTTCGCTGAAAATAGTACAGTTTGTTCTTATTAGTGACGGAAACCGAGTTCGGGTGTGGACGTTGGCCGATTGTGTGGTCGTAGCATTAAAAAAAAGTCTAAAATTAATTAAGTAACCAAAATAATAGCTCTCTGTAAATTATCTTTTTTAACCATGTTTCCTAGTTATTTTGTCATTGTTCTGTTTTGTCGTTGTTCTGTTTTGTCATTGTACAGTTTTGTTATTGTTCTGTTGTATCAGTGTTTTGTTTTGTGATTGTTTCGTTTTGCCGGTGTACTGTTTCGTCAGTGTTCTATTTTATCAGTGTTCTGTTTGGTTATTGCTCGGTTACGTCAGAAGTTTTTTTGACATTCTTATTTGTTTGTGTTCTGTTTTGTCAATGTTTTGATATGGCAGTGTTCTGTTTTGTTGTGGAACCATTGTGCAAATGAAGGAATAATTAACATTACAGGTGTAAACTAAAGGGATGTCTGAATAAATTATTGTTTATCCTTGTATCACCGATACGGGACATACCACGCGTAATAAATAATAGATATTTGGTTTCTGGTAGTAGTTTGTAATCTCTCCCACGTAGTTGTCTATAGAAATTGATCAAATTATTCTGAAATCGCGCGCACAAGCGTATCGCCAACCTCGTTTACATTTCATCTTGTTGGTATCATGTACTAATATACTCTATGGATCACTTCTACAGGTTTGTATATGGGTCATAACCTCTGGGAGTCACTCGTTAGTGGAGTCACTTATCAACCGGAATGGTCAATAAATCTACTTTACATTTACAAGTGCTTTTTAATATAACACCACAATACAACACATTGAATTGCCGCTTTGTTTGGCGTGCGTTTTTTAGTTTTTTTTTTATGTGATTACATCGCAAGAGTGCCAACTTCTCCTAACCGTCTGTAGCCAGTGAGACAATGGCTTTCCCAATTTGAGTATATTGTGAGACTGGAGATAATGGAGAGAAGATGGAGATGTGAAGAGAAGGGTGGGGAATTCAGATTTGGTAACCAAATACAAAAAGAGCCATTTTTTTTTCTTTTTATTTTTTTACTGTAACTCCACACAGGAGGTTTTGAGGGAAATAATTTCCCTTGAGGCCTATATCACTTTTGGAGATGCTGTGTGGAGGGTCTTTTAGAGGATAGGAAGGAGTGAACTTGGGCTTTGGAGAGACCCATTTTGTAGTATGGAGGAAACACGGAGGCCGGCAGATCATTCCACAGCCGACATGTTGAAGCGACCCGTTCTCATGTGACAATTGTCAGCCGTGTGCAAATGTTTTCAAGCAACATTTCGATTCTTATTGGTGGTCTTTCACCAGGGCGATACTGTAAGAATCTACCACTTTGGAACGCTGCAAATACTTACACTACAATTAAAAACACTTTTTAAATAGTAAATTGCTAAATAACATAAATTAAACAAATAAAATTTACTGAAACCGCGACCTCCAGATTCGTAGCCGAGAATCGTAACTACTCAACCACAAAGACATTCGGCTTCATTGTAGATTGGTGACTGTTGGAAAGCTTCCATGCAATATTTCGCGTTGTTTCTATGATATGTTTATTCACAGCAAAAACTTCGAAATAAAATCACAAATTATTCATTACGTGTAATTTATATTACGTTTATTTATTTTTTTTTAACATATATTTTGTATAAATATTAAAACACACTTTATTTATATTATAAAAGCGAATTTCGTAAAACAACCTAATTAGAGAATATTCTTTCAAATTCATTAATCAAAATAATATTTTTTTATCAGCCCGATATCGCCTATGAAAATGCGAAATTTTCTTTCTTGGCTTTGTTATGTTCGTGGAAAAATTCCATCCTTCTTAGAATAAAGAAATAAGACTTCGAAGCAGATTTAGTATTTGATAAACAATCCTTTTTTTATTTTTATAAACAATAATTATTAGCCTGAAACACTCATCCAAATTGAAAAAAACTTTTCGAGCAAAGATAAATGTCGCCGACAGGACTCGAACCTGCACCCTTCTGATGTCCGGTCAGATGCTCTACCGTTGAGCTACGTCGGCTTATCGCAAACCCGCCAAGTTAATCAATATATACTAGTGTTTCATTCAATAATTACTGTTTTTATTATATTTTCACCTGTAACAACCAACTTTATTAGTATGAGAGAGGCTTGTAACGGCTAAATCCCTCAAATAGATGGCGTCGACACAAATTATGTCTACATTTTATTGGTGAAAATTGCTTTGACTTGTCAAATATGTAATAATAAATGTAAATATGTATAATCAAATAATTGTCCAGGTTCGAGTCCTGTCGGCGACATTTATCTTTCCTCGGAAAGGTTTTTTTCAATTTGGATGAGTGTTTCAGGCTAATAATTATTGTTTATAAAAATAACTGTTACCCTTTGCGCTATGCACAAAAATCTTGTCTTAAGTTTTTAAGAACTTTAGTTTATCAATTAATAAATCTTTTTTTTATGATTTTATTAAAATGATCATTAAAAATCACAAAGCTAAAGGAATGTAGCCGCTAAAAGCCGTTATTAAATGTACAGCAAAGGGATCTAAGTCACATTCTAAAAGACCTGAAAAAACTAAAAAAAAAAATTAAAGATGTCTTACTGTTCAAAGCGTCCCGTATTTTTACAAAAAGGAAAAAAAAATACATGATTTTTATTTATTTCTAATTTTGAAACTGTCAATTCATGGTGGAATTTCATATTAAAATGAATTCTTTTTGATTGAAAAACCTTTGTAACTTTTTTCCACTTATTTATTTTCGACCGGACCGGTTTCACCCTATCACGGCATTCGCAGACTGGTACAATGAATACTAAATCTATGGTATATATAGCATGGATTTCGGGAGTGAGTGAGTTCCCTGCTTTTCTAATATTGTTTTTATTGTTTGAAATTTATTTTATTGCTGACGGTACTGTTTATTGTATTTTTAAAAATTACTTTCGGGATGATTTATTACCCTCTGGGTGTTATCCGTCTTCAAGAAGAATAAAGCCAAATGGAAAAATATCGTAATTAACTTTTATGATTTGTTTTTATTTTTATTTATCTAACATCTACTACATGGTTATTTCGACGCAGTTGAGAGATTGTGCTTTTTTAAAGAGCCAAATAATTCTGCGCTTAGCTTTTCAATCTTTAGTCATAAAGAATAATTAGATGCTTGGTTTCAGGAGGAGCCACTACCAGAAAGATTCCCAGGAGATGGTGCTTCTTCCTCAGTGGCCTACTCCGCTGAAGACACCACTCACGATTTCTGCGAGGTGGAGATTGATGATTGCAAGGAGCCAGTGGTAAGACATCTTTAGCCGTCTTTGTCCCAACACGGTGTATATATATATTAGTTTAAGTCATCGTCATTAATCTTCATCTTCTCTTTCTTCTCCTCCTCCTTCTTTTTATTTTTCTTTTTCTAGTTCTTCCAGTTTTTCTAGTTCTTCTAGTTCTTCTAGTTCATCTAGTTCGTCTAGTTCTTCTAGTTCTTCTAGTTCATCTTGTTCTTCTTGTTCTTCTAGTGCTTCTAGTTCTTCTAGTTCTTCTAGTTCTTCTAGTTCTTCTAGTTCATCTTGTTCTTCTTGTTCTTCTAGTGCTTCTAGTTCTTCTAGTTCTTCTAGTTCATCTAGTTCTCCTAGTTCTCCTAGTTCTTCTAGTTCTTCTAGTTCTTCTAGTTCTTCTAATTCTCCTAGTTCTCCTAGTTCTTCTAGTTCTTCTAGTTCTCCTAGTTCTTCTATTTCTTCTAGTTCTTCTAGTTCTTCTAGTTCTCCTAGTTCTCCTAGTTCTTCTAGTTCTTCTAGTTCTTCTAGTTCTTCTAATTCTCCTAGTTCTCCTAGTTCTTCTAGTTCTTCTAGTTCTCCTAGTTCTTCTAGTTCTTCTAGTTCTTCTAGTTCTTCTAGTTCTTCTAGTTCTTCTAGTTCTTCTAGTTCTTCTAGTTCTTCTAGTTCTTCTAGTTCTTCTAGTTCTTCTAGTTCCTCTAGTTCTTCTAGTTCTTCTAGTTCTTCTAGTTCTTCTAGTTCTTCTAGTTCTTCTAGTTCTTCTAGTTCTTCTAGTTCTTCTAGTTCTTCTAGTTCTTCTAGTTCTTCTAAATCTTCTAGTTCTTCTAGTTCTTCAAGTTCTTCTAGTTCTTCTAGTTTTTCTAGTTCTTCTAGTTATTCTAATTCTTTTAGTTCTTCTAGTTCTTCTAGATCTCCTAGTTTTTCTAGTTCTTCCAGTTCTTTTTAACTGGATTATTAACACTTATACACTAAGGCAAGTTTTATTAATATCATACTCTGCAAATGTTCCAAAAGTATAATTTAAAAAATCTCTGCTTCTTTCCGAATCAAGAACGCCATCCGATAATATTGTAATTACTGTCCGTAACAGTCATATCTCATGTTGAGGATGAGAGGTGGCCATTAAACCATATCACTGTATTATTATTACTAGATATACTAGTTTTTTATGAATAATTCATCTCGAATCCTGCCGGAACTTTCCTAGAATAAATGATTAATTCCCGATCACTCGTGCTGTTACTTAATGGACCGAGTTGTTGTATAAACAGAACTTTTCTTAACTGGTATAATCGAAACAATCACAACAACTATCGCTGACTGTTCGGTGAAAAAGTTGCTCAGGTTACTAATAAAAATGTTAGACAAATCTTTACGGACTTTTTTTTCTGAATACGTTCGAGTTTTGTGCGAGAATTGGCTAAATAAATGGTTTTCTTGAGAGGAACGCCTGCGCGGCCTGTTTCATACAAAACTTTATTTTGGATTTGAAGCCAAAATACTCACCTAAATCTAATGATCTTTTTTTTCATCAAAAAGAACAGCAAATATTTAGTACGGATTAGAAGTAATTTATTTATTTTTGTTTTACATTATGAAATATAGGCCATTAAAAGAATAGATTTTTCGCGATTTTAGAGGCACCTTTAACAATTATTTGGGGGCTAACTGTATGTAAAAAAAATTTTTTACCCCGTCTACTTTGAAAATATAATGAAACACAATATATATATTTTTTTTAAATATTAAAATAAGAGTTACGGTGGACTTTAAATTAAATTAAAAACGACCAATTTACTTTGGAACACAAATTTTCCGTACATAATTTAAAATATCGACCCCAAAAAAGATTTTTTTTTTATGTTTTGTTTTTAGATTTTTATTTACACATGAAATATGAAAATTTAAAAAAAAATACGATTAACCCGCAAATAATTTTCTAAGTTGCCTGTAAAATTATGAAAATTATTTATTTTTCATTGCCTATTATACTTCATAATTTAAAAGGAAAAGAAACAAAATACTTCTCATCCGTACTAGATACGTACTAAAGCTTTAATAAAAAAAAAAACACATTATTCAATTTGAATGGGTATTTGGCCTCAAATCCAAAATTAAGTTATGTATGAAACAGGCAGCGCAGCCGTTCCTCTTAAGAATTTTACGCACGATTTTAAGACTAGCTCTATTCGACTTGGCCGGAGATTTAGATTGGAAAAAATGGTTTAATGGCCTATTTTTTGGCATATTTTAAAATTCCCACAGCTGTCCACAGAACTGACATTACAAACTAATAATACTTCATAATGTAAGCGTATTAATTTTATTGTGAACCACTTCAATTCAATATAATAATCTCGACCGGTTATGGGATATATTAAAAAACTGTCCGTTTTTAATATATTCCGAATCCGGTCGAGATTATTATTTTGAATTGAAGTGGTTCAAAAGAAATGTACTCGTATACGTTTAAATTATAATTATGACAAACCACAAAGTAAACGCTTTATATGAATATGTGATAATACTTCTATTAAATAAATAAAAATACGCCTTTTTTTGAACCACTAAATTATTTGTAATTTATTACCAACCGGTTTCGTTTATATCAAGCTTCGTCAGAGTAAAATTTAAAACAATACAAAAATATTTATTTTATTAAAAGCGTAAAGTTGTTAATTATTAGTGCACTGTATTTAAAGTTTTTTTTTATTTATTTTTTTTATATGAATACCGCAGAAGAGTCCCAACTGCTCCCAACCGTCTGGAGCCAGTGAGACCATGGCATTCCCAATTGGGGAATGTTGTGAGGCTGGAGGTATTGGGGAGGGGAAGAGGAAGGTGGGGAAATACCTGGCTATTCAGATCTGGTCACCAAACACGGCTAAAAACCATTTCAAGCAACGTTTCAATTCTGAATGGTGGTCTTTCACCAGGGCGATACTGAGAGTATCTTCCACTCTGGAACATGCGCAAATATACCATACATTATTTTTAACTGAATTAATTGTGAAACAACACAAATTAATTAAATAAAATTTAGTTGCGCACGCCGGGATTTGAACCCGCGACCTTCGGATTCGTGGTCGAGAGCCTTACCCCTCCACCATGGAGGCCGTCGAAAGTCGTAGATACTATCAGTATCGCCCTGGTGAAAGACCACAAGTCAGAATCGAAACGTTGCTTAAAATGGCTTTAGCCGTGTTTGTTGACCAGATATGAATTAACAAATACTTTCTAACCCATCTCCTTCCCCTTCAGCCTCAAAAAATATCCCAATTGGGGTTGCCATAGTTTTACTGGCGCCAGAGGGTTGGGAGGAGCTGGGACTCTTGTGAGGTACTCACATAAAAAAAGAGCGGTTTGCTTGTGAGCTTACATATGTAAGGTGATTTTGAGTTTGTCGAAAACTTACCAGCGAAAGTCTAGATATATAAGTGAAACCAGTAGTCAAAAATACATTAATTTTGTTTATGATTCATATAAAGTTATTACATACGGATTTAAGAAACTAAATCAAGGCTTCATTCATCTAGAAGCCTTATGTTCCCCCAAATTAATGTAACATTATTTACGGTGTGAGTTTCCTTTTAATAAAGGTTAATAAATAGTTAATACTAATAATTCTTTGTGCATTTAGGAAGTCAAGAAAAAAACATCAAAAGACTCAACTTCCAAGGTTTGGTACACGGACACCGAGGTGGACGCTATCCCCCTGCCAGTTGGCGAGAAGGAGCTCAAGTATGCCGGATTAACAGGTAATTCCAAAGATGTCTCTCGTAATTGTAGTGTCCAGATAATATATGTCGACGATAAATAAAAAACCTCCAAATAGCGCGATCTAAAGAATAAGAACAAGGGAACGAAGTATTTTAGAGCATTAAAAACGTTGAAGTATGAATTCAAAACTGGATAATTTAATGTCCAGATAACATTCTTTTCTTACAAATAAATACCCTCAGATAGCATGATCTGCTTAATAATAACTGGTAACTAATGGCCGTTCTTCCCAACCCTACCTCACCACTGTTCAAATACACAAATACGCTCTTCCCAACGATATTCTAGATCAAATTTACGATCAATTTAGGATATCGATTTTTGTGGATTAAGTTCCCCTCAACAGAGGACTAGTAATAAAAAGTGTCGAACGTCATTATTGGTTCGCGATCTATTTATCGCAATTCAAATATAGAATGACAAAGATTAATTTCCGTTTTAGAATGTCAAAACATGTTTTCTGTAAGTTTTAAATTAAGCTGAAGAGAACATAAATTATTTTACTTATTATAAGCTACGTTTTGTCTTATTTTTCATGGAAGAGAAACGTCAAATGTCAAATGTACGCCTATAAAAGTGGGCGGGCACTATTTTATAGCCTACAAAATTGAGCGGGCACCTCCACACATAATTTAGGTTTAAAATGAATGGAAATAGGCAGGGCGAATGCTCAACAAACCATTTTCCTGATCGGTGCCTCAGATTAATCATTCGAAAATTTGGGAAGAACGGCCGTAAGTACCGGATAGTGATAAAAATCTTGAAATTTTCAGTAAAATTTGAAAAATGTGTTATCTGTGGGTAATGTAATGTTCATACAATATATGTTACCGATAATTAAACACCTCGATATAATAAGGTAATGAATTATATTTTATTAATATGTATTATAATTGGAAAATGTGCATTAAAAATATGTCAAATGTACGTCTATAACAGTGGGCGGGCACTATTTTATTTTCTTTAAAAAGTGGGGGGGGCACTATTTTATAATCTACAAAAGTGAGCGGGCACCTTCATGGAAATTTAATTTAATTTGAATATGCATTATAATTGGAAAATGTGCATTAAAAACATGTCAAATGTACGCTTGTAACAGTGGGCGGGCACTATTTTATTTTCTATAAATGTGGGCGGGAACTATTTTATAGTCTACAAAAGTGAGCGAGCGCCTCCATAGACAATTTAGGTTAAAAATGATTGGAATAATTAATTTTTTTTTAATATGCATTATAATTGGAAAATTTGCAGTAAAAACCTACTCGTTAAAATACGCATTGATATTTAATATAAAGAGATGGAACATAAAAGATGTATTAAAAACAACATAACATGCCTGAAATATGATTTAATTGTTCCCACTTAGAACGTGTACGTGATTATTTTTTAGAGCAATTCAATGAAAGCTCGTAGGCAAAGCTTTGTTCAGTTTAATTAAATTAGTCTGTGTGAAATTTATATGGAGTTACATTAATAAACAGTATTAATTACAGTAAGTCCACACAGGAGGCCTTGAGGGAAATAATTTCCCTTAAGGCCTACGTCATCTTTAGAGATGCTGTGTGGAGGGTCTTTTAGAGAATAGGAAGGCGTGATCCTGCGTCTTGAAGAGACCCATGTTGTAGGAGGGAGGAAACACAAGGGCCGACAGATCATTTCACAGCCGAGTGGTTTTCATGTAACAAATGTCAACCGTGTACAAATGTTGGGCACTCGTTTGGTGTGTTTTCCGACTGCACACCGGTGCCGAAGGGATCAATGACGCTAGTTCCTCATATCGTATTTTATTAAAGGATAGCATACCCACCCGACGCCTGTGCTCCAAAGATTGCAATCCGTTTGTTCGTTTCCGCACAGAGTCAAGGGTTTTTCGAATATTTAGGGGCTCCCAACCAGAGGCGGCTGCCAAATTCTACGGTAGAGTGCACTTGCGATTTGTACAGGCCCAGCAGCTGTGCACTATTAAATCTGCATTCTATCTGCAGTAAAATATAAAGAAGTACAACAAAATTTGAACTTTTATGTCATAATTTAAAAAAGAGCAAATCACGTATACCCTTCTAAGTGGGCACAATTCAATTGTCGAAAAAAAAATTAGTACCTGTGCAAAACCCCTTGAAATATGCGTGATAAATAAAGCCACAGTGTCGCATCTGAAAAACTTTGAAATTTGTTCACAGCCCATCTGTCTAGCGTATTTTCAGTGTGCGTCCATATTTATTATTTGTTTATTTATTTATTCACGATACAGTGAAGTATAATAATATGGTACACAAAATAATAATTAGAGTGTAAAAGAAGTAAGAAAGTACAATATAAGTATGTAGTTACCGTCTGATGAATAACAGTTTTAACTGTGGTTACATTATAACAGTAGGTTGTACAAAAGAGTTTAGTACATAATATAATAACATAAGAATAAAATAAGTAAGAAGGTAGAGACTATGTAAGTAGCTAGTTACAGCGCAATGAGTGAATAATAGGTTTATAATTATTATGACGTTGTAAAACATGAACAGTTGTAATGCGTGTTTATAATACAGCAAACCTTTATTACGCCCGATTGTGTGTTTTACAGAAACATATCATAATAAATACGACGACAAAAAGGTGCGCTTTAAAGATTTAATAAACCTAATAAAAACATTTAAATAAACTGATTTATATCTCGAAGGTTAATTATTTGCCGTTGATTAATTTCTGTGTGTGATGATTTATTCAAAAGATTTAATACTTTTGTTAGACGTTCAAACTTGTCCCATTGTTCAATCACTCCTTTGGCATTTTTCACTGTATTTTATTTTGCATAATAATATGTTTATTATTATACTCGAACGAGAAAATATCGTCGAAATATGCAGTTTCGTATGCAAATATTGTTATGCACTTATGAAATATCCATCCTCTAATCGAAGCAGGCTAATATTATGGACTGAGCTGTTGATGGAACATTGTGCATAGTGAGCTAACATTATTTATCTAGGTATATATAGTCAAATACCCTCGATTATTATACGCACAGCTTCTGACATTGGATTGAAACATGCTACACTAGCGACCCGGGATGTACGAATTGGTTTATTTCACACGTTTTTTATAGATTTTATAAAATGTTTTTTTTCGACTGCATAATTTAGGAGAATGCTGCAATAGGAGAAATAAAGCCAAATTACCATTTTTTCAGAAGGACCGATTTTTAACTCTGTGAACGTGAAGAAGGCAGTAAAAACTCTCATGTAGATATCTACATTACCGACTGAGATAAAGACTTCGCGAGAAGACGAAAAAAATTTTCAATTGTAAAAAGATTTAAAAAAATTATTTTGCGCCAAAAAATACACATTTTGCAGGTTGTTAAATAAAGAAATAGTGCGAATGATTAATCTGTTAATTCTACACAGGAGAATGTATAAGGTTCCTCATATCTAGGATGAACGAAGTATGTATGTGTATTTGGGAAGTATGTTTACGAGAGATGGAAAGACTGATAGGGATATTGAAAGAAGGGTGAGTGCGGGAAACTCCATTAACGGAGGACTGAACGCGGTTGGCGCAAACAAAAAGTTGTCCAATGAAGCGAAGCTAGCAGTCTACAATGGAGTGCTGATACCAACCTTGTTGTATGGCAGTGAGGAATGGAACTGGCACAGGAAGGATGAAAGTAGACTGAATGCTGTAGAAATGAGATCTCTGAGACGAATGTGTGGTAAAACCATGTATGATCGAGTGAAAATGTTGAGATTCGTAAAGAATGCAAGGCTGATGTAAGCGTAGTGAGCAAGATTAAGAAAGGGACGCTTAGATGGTTTGGGCATGTAGAACGAATGAACGAAGAAAGGAGTATAAGGAGAATATATGACGCGAATGTGAATGGAAGAAGAAGCCGGGGACGCGGCAAGACATGATACGATCAAGTGAATCAAATACTCGAGTCGGGCCATGTCAGAAGTCGGAATAACAGAAGAGAATGTATGAGGCGTTGTATGAAAGTGAATGAAGCAAGAAGTGTATGCCAAGATCGAGTTGTTTGGCGGTCCGTCCTCTCTGCCTTCCCCTGCGGGGAAACGGCGTGATGGTTAGTTAGTTAGTTAGTTATAAGGTTCCAAAATACAATAATCCTCACACAGTAATGTTTTAAAATATATATGAAATATGTACTAGAATTTGATAAAATGTTCAAAATTGTTTTAACTTTTTTTTTAAATTGCACCTATTTTCAGACCTTTTGGGGCGATTTCAATTATGTAGTATTGCGCCATTTTTGTGAAAAATCACCTCAAGGGCGCTGTAAAAATATTACTTCCTATTCTTTATCTAATTATGTACAAACAGATACAGAAAAACATACTTATCTGGCAGGTCGCTTCAGATGAACACAGTTTTATTAGAAAATTTAAGTATAGAGATGATAGTTTTACAGTTACTATTTTATCCTCCTTTTCTATTAATGTTACATTTATTAAGAGATTTGTGGCACAAAAATACTTGGTATTTATTAAAATATGTATAAAATGACCTTAAAAAGCGTAAGAAGCTTTTAATAGAAATTAACATTTTTTATTTTATTTTTACACTTTTAGTTATTTACAGTGTTTCGGGCTGCGGACGCATTTGCGCACCGATGCAAGAAAATTTAAACTTTTTCTGTTTAATGACTTTAGGTAAGCACTAACCGGCTAGCCTAGCTAAGCAATTTACGGATACATTTATATTGTGCATAGTTTTTCTCATTTCTTCATAAGTACTTAACTATTATACTATACTCAAATTATCTGGTATACACATTTTTTTTTCTATACTATTCTTCACATCTCTTTATACTTAATTATTATACTATTTTTCTAGATATATTATATTACCATACTATGTCAATACTAGTTTTTTCTTTTCTATTTTTGTATAATGGCACTTAATATGAACTAAACTTGTCAATTTGATTGTCCTAAAACGGGATTCGTTCCCAGTTGGGCAGTCAAAGCTTTCTTACATTTTATTGTTAAATAATGTGTGTTTCAATTAAATAAATAAATGTAAGATGTTTACTGCTTTTGGTGTTTTTTTTTAAGAATATGAGTTGAATTAAGTCAAATCTTTTAAACTTTAACCGCTCATAATATTATATTTATGAGATTTCTTGCAAAATTGCTATTTTTGCAGCCTCCCCCTCAAATTTGTAATAAAAAAATTTATTACTTAATAAAAAAAGGCCTTTATTTCTCCACATGAAATTTGTAGATAATGCCGAAAAAGCTCTCCGCTGTTTCCTTGTCGTCTAAATTCAGTGTCCGCAACAACAAGAGTCTGGCGACCTAACTAATAAATTGAATCAAAATTTTCAGACAAATCAGCGGTTTTCAAGAAGGGGGTCCTTTACAA
The DNA here is from genome assembly GCA_022606495.2 of Halesus radiatus. Taxonomy (NCBI): domain Eukaryota; kingdom Metazoa; phylum Arthropoda; class Insecta; order Trichoptera; family Limnephilidae; genus Halesus; species Halesus radiatus. The sequence goes on along the minus strand of JAHDVE020012158.1, from coordinate 20,626 downwards.
GGGCATCTACTGGCCCTCCCTAACCAACAGCTTCCACGTAAGTCCGAACTTCTCTTCTTTCGTAACTTAATATTATATTTCTCTCGGGGTTAGCCCCGTACCAAGACGTCGACAGATCGTGCCTTTGGAACAACATGGTTCCATCCGCTATTTGTATGAAACTGAGTATTATGAAATAGTAATATTTTTTTTATCATATCAGATAATATTAAAAAATCTCTAAATGAAACATGCAAACGAAAAGAAAAAGATAACGGTACCAACTGGGACTCGAACCCGGGACCATGCACTCTAATCCACTGAGCTACAGCTACACCAATCCGTTCCGTCATTTAATCGGTATCATTCTTCGATTTTTAAGAAGTGTAAAAATTATCTTTAATAAATTCCCATATGCTTTGACTGCTAAGATTCTACCTGAATTTATTTGGAATATTTTTTAGATACTGTCTCTGATATATCTGAAGTATGATACCGACAAAAATGACGGGACGGATTGGGGTAGCCGTAGCACAGTGGATTAGAGCGCAAGGTCTCGGATGGACCATGAGGTCCTGGATTTGAGTCCCAGGGGCTACTGTTACGTTTTTCTTTTCTGTCTTTTCGGTTTCATGTTTCATTTTGGAAGTTGTTAAGAGGAACGGCTGCGCTGCCTGTTTCAAAATACCCATCCAAACTGAATGGTATATATATTTTTAAATTAAAGGTTTAATAAATATCTAGTGCGTATGATAAGTATTTTAATTTTTTAAAATTATTATGGACATGAAAAAAACACAATTATCATTATAAAAAAACATTCACATATCACATTCGTGCAACGTCTCATACATTCTCTTCTATTATTCCGACTTCTGACATGGCCCGACTCAAGTATTTTATTCACTTGATCGTGCCATGTCGTGTGACGTATTTTTGATTTGATTTTAATAAATGCTAAGCCTATGTAAATTTTTAAATAGTGTAATAAATATTTTTTATCGCAATACGTTAAACCTAATTATACCTTTGAGACCTACCCGCTATACAGCACTATTCCACAATCATAGTTACAAAACAAATGCAGCAGCAAATTCACCAATTAACCATGCTCTTCATTCATTCAGCAATATTAACCTAAACAACTCTAACATTCATCTTTTTTCGGATTCACCGGCCACATTTAAAATGAACATCTTGGCAAATATATAAATTTCTCAATGCGCATACACATGGCATCACTTCTATAACGTGTAGATTGAGGCTCTATCTTACATTGTCTATTGAACCAATATGATGGTCTCCTTCATTGTATATCTCCTTGATAGCTGCCGATATCTTAAAAATTATTTAAGTGTCAAGTATATCTTCAGTGTAACAAAACAGTACTACTGTTTTTTTTTTTATTTCTCAATTTGTTTAATATTTGGTGATATTTCGATATTTTTATAATATTATTTAAATCGATATTATGTAATCACTATAACAAAACTGTTGTGTAGTTTCCACATTTAAAAAAAAATCTCAATTTTTTTATAATATCGACAAATCTTGAATTTGAGTATATCTCAATATCGATGAAGAATACATAATAATTTAACTGGTCTCGTTATCTAAGTTGGTTAAGCGGTTGCCCTGAATAAGCAGAGGTCCTGGGTTCGAGTCCCAGATGCGACTAAAATCTTTTTATTTTCTGTCGTTTTTTTTCATGTTTCATTTAGGTTATGTTAATATTATTTTGTACATTGATTAAATAATAATATTATCATTATTTTTTAAATAATCATTACCCCTTCCCAAAATCCCTCTCCCTCTTAAAACTCCGCCGCTACTGAAATATTAATTTTGAATCTTTCCCGTTCGGGTCGATTAAAAATTTCGTAATATCTCGCTTTCTTGTATGTAAATGTACATGGAAGCAATAATACGTCAGGAATATTGTTTATTTTTTCAGGATTCTCATTTGGAGCTTTCTTACTTGAAGTATTCTCACAGACAGCGCCAGAAGTCCCTCATCATTGTCAATCTGGTAGACATTCTTCTCAAGGTAAGAGCTCCTAACTTATTTAATTCGCATTTCCATAAAAATAAAAATAAAACATTACATCGTGTAGCAGCGGATATTTTTGCGTGATCAATTTATCGCTTAAATCAACAGCATCCATCGAGAGTTCACCGTCAACTAAAAGGCTATCAGCAGAGACTTAACCGTTTAGAATTTGACAGCCTTCACAAAAGAAGAGAATTAATTGATAACTGGGATGCGACTGAAATCTTTTTAATTTCTGTTGTTTTTTCGGTTTCGTGGTTCATTTTGGGATGTGTTAATATTATCTTCTTCAATGATTAAATATTACAACGAGGTTTACAAACAATAAGTTATAAAAAGTAAATTGAGAAATAATTGATTTGACTACGTTTTACAAAATTGTTGATAATCTGGTGAATACAAGCATACTATACGTTAAACCCAGATCTACAAGAGACTTTGAAAAAGTATACCTGAATACTACGGATATCATAATTTTTTTGCCAAAAACGTCAAGATTGAACAATGAAATAAGCAAACATCACGGCACTAATATTTTCTCAAATTCCATAAATGCATTTAAAATCTCATTACGAAAAGATGATGATTTTATTTATTTTAGAAAAAAACAGTACATGTATAAAATGAGTGGTGTACAAATTACAAGGTTTTGGAGAATTATTAATCGGTACCAATGATACGTCTCTATGTAATATCTAGTAAATGGTTAAATACTCGTACTTTACCAGGAGGGGTTAGTAAAATGCAAAAGAATGATACATGGTAAAGATAAAAAAGTATATGAAAAAAATGTATGGTGTATAAGTATATGTTTCTGTGTCTGTGTATGTGTGTGAGCATGTATGTGTATGTACTGGAGAGTTGTGATTGCGCATTGATGTTACGATTAATATTTTTCTTAAATGACGGTTTTTCTTATATTTTAATTTTATACATAAAATTAAAAAATTTTAATTAAATTTTAAGCAAACAAAATCATTGAACCTTTTTTGTGGCATTATTTAGCACTCAATATTTGAACATCTTCGTTTGTTTGGCCGTCGTGCAAACAAACAATATCGTATTTTCACGTAGAGAGCTTTAGTGAGATGGGTAAATAAACATTGTTATTTGTAACTAAATAATCCATAAATTTTATTGCGTGCACCACAAATGTTGTAAACACATCTATTAGAGATATTTACTCATATATTTGATAAATCAGGTTTGATGCTTTTGTATAAATATTTTGTTTAGGTTTCTAATAAAAAATAAATATTTGAAAATATAACAAAATATCACCTAAACTGCTAATAACGTCATATATGCCGTGTATAGCCGTTTGAATGTCTGTTCACATCTACCAGCATCGCGCAGTGCAGAACAGTACAGTGCAGACACGACAACATTAATTGCTTACATTATATATGAACACATCCATATTACAGCGTACGTAAGCGTTACGTATCCGTGCATTCATGGCCCAGCACTTGCCAAGATTGTCGGCTAGAATATTTTGACGGTGCTGGTGACCGCTTGTTGCGTCTGCATCTGTGCAGTTAGTGTGAACACGTGCCGTCAGCACCGCCATATTTGCATCAGTAAGCGTCATTAGACCCAGTTTTTGACACCAAGAAGATGGACAACGAAAAATTGATTTAATTGGTCGGGGAATTTAGGTTATAAAATAATAATAAATATGGAATAGGATTATAAAACCTTCAAACATGTTGTGGGGGAGGCTAACGCTCCGTCGACGCTTCTGTGCTGTGCTGTTCGGTGTAATGTGAATACTCGTGTCTGTGCCATTCCTGCACGGTGCTAATAGATTTGAATAGACCTTTAGTGCAATATTTACCCTTTTCCCCACCTTCCTCTCCCCCTTCTCCTTCCCCTCCCCAATACCTTCAGCCTCACAACATTCCCCAATTGGGAATGCCATAGTCTCACTGTCTCCAGACGGTTGGGAGCAGTTTGGGACTCTTGTGCGGTATTCATATAAAAAAAATAATAAAAAAAAATAAAAAAAATACGATATATATATTTTTAATATAGTTTTTAAAATTTTATTTAAGTTAAAAAATACATTTATATTTTATTAGACCTTTAGCGTAATACGATATATATTTTTTTTAATATAGTTTTTAAAATTTTATTTCAGTTAAAAAATAATTTCGTTAGTGTTTATTTTATCTCACGAAACACGTTAATTGAGCTTCTTACATAAAGGTAAGACTTTATTTTAATTTAATTAAATACTGTGTTCATTCTTAAATAAAATCCGAACAGAGAATAAGATCTGATTCAGCATGTTCCGCAGCAAAGGAGTAAATTTATTGGTTTAACCTTAAGACCTGAAAATTTTGCACCTGCGGCGCTTTCTTTTGCGCCATGTAATTGATATTTTGAAAGGTTTCCGTTCTATGGGGGTATCCGATAAAACTTTGTTCAGGAAAACATAAAGGTAACGGAAGTTTATATAATTCTTATTTAATAGCAATCGTTTAGATTTCCAGGTGCCATGATTTAGAATCAACGTATTTGGGAAATATTTATTGATAGGTAAGATGAGTGTATTTATATTTAAAACTAGCTGATGTGTACCCGGCCTTGCTCGGGTTTTTTTTTAATAAAGTTATGAAGTTGTGAATTCTTGCTCGTCTTTTGGGTGCCATAATTGATTTGACAGCGAAAGTAACTATCTCAAAATAAAGAAACATTCATTCGAATATTGATAAAATATATTTAACACGCATTTTGTGTTTAATTCGTTGAATTCCATTTAGTTTAATTTTTTAAAAATTTAATATAAATCAAATTTAGTAATATTATTATTAAGTTCTGTAAGTATTTTTAGTTATTAATATTGTGAGAGCTGTTTCGGCGTTCAAGGCCATTTTCAAATTGCGGTTAATCCACATTGTGACGACTTATTTATATGATTTTATTCACTCCCACCCCATTCTAATTTGGACGGGTTTTTAAAAATAACGATTTATTATCGGTAAAACCGATTTAGTTAGAAAACAATTAAATTCCTGAATTTTGTGATGTTTTCACATTTATAATGTGTTTCCTCGTATTTAAGTGATAATGTTTTATTAATTGATTTATTTATATGTGTTATATGTTATAGAACATACTGAGAAGCGGTGAATATATAATTTTCCTTACTTTATTAATTAATGTTATATTGGGATCAAAAATAATATATAGCATATTTGCGCACGTTCCAGAGTGGAAGATACTCTCAGTATCGCCCTGGTGAAAGACCACCATTCAGAATTGAAACGTTGCTTGAAATGGCTTTTAGCCGTGTTTGGTGACCAGATATGAATAGCCAGGTATTCCTCACGTTCCTCTTCCTCTTCCCCTTCTCCTCCCCAATACCTTCAGCCTCACAACATTCCCCAATTGGGGATGCCATAGTTTCACTGGCTCCAGACGGTCGAGAGCAGTTGGGACTCTTGTGCGGTATTCATATTAAAAAAAAAAAAGTAATTCCTTTTCCTTTTTCAAATTAGCTCACGAGTAAACCGTTTGATAATTTTTTTAAATAAATTTCAACACAAAAAGCTTTTGAAACAATTATCAATCCGGTCCATTCTCCAACGGGAGAAAACATATTTTCAACACGTATTCAAGCGGGCCCGTGCGAAGAAAAGTGTTGTTAAATGGATTGTGTGAGTTTTTAATGGTGCGAAAAGGTTCCTGATTGATTTTCAATTCATCAATGTCAGCCCAAAGGAAATTTATTCCGGAATCTTATTTGTTAACAATTGTAAAGAATATTCAAAGAGTGATTTAATGGGATAGCCTGTTATTTCATTTGACCTTTAAAGGTATATTCCAATATAAATTGGTTGGGATAAAAGGGTTATACTTCAATATTTATAAGTTACTTTGTGTTGTGTTATTTTGTATTTAATAAATTTGTTCACCGGTAACCTTAGACATTTTCCTCACTGACCGTAGAGAATTTACATTTAAATCATCTATGGTAGATATTGTTATGTATTACAATTTCACAAAGCGGCTTTTAATCCCATTTTTAAAGATAAGTTTAGACAAATGTAATTTTTAATTCGTGTATTTGCTCACCATATCGGGTTCTTCGATAAATTTGTACTATTAACCCTTACCACTCCTTTGTCGGGTGCCAGCCGAAATCACAATGTGTACGCTACAACTCAGTTGTCGGCTGGCGGCCGACAAGATAAGACTTGCCCGCGCTGTGTATTTTCGCGCGTAAAACTTGAAACGTGACGTTGTTTCTTGTGATTATTTGATAAAAAACATTTAAATTCACGTTTTGATAAGATTTTGACTGTTTTCCGTTTTTGTTTTACCATAAAATAACCTTTTTGTAACTGCCTATCAATAAATGAATATTTTGAAATTATTTAAATTAGAGTTGGCTGACAATAAATATTAAAAAATAATGAAGTGGTAAGAGTTAAGATCTACTACGACTCTACTGTTGAGATCTGCGGAATTCAATATCCTCTAGTTTATCACGTCACCATTTATAGGTGTTAATGAAGAAGGAATAATATAACAAACAAGTGCAAATTTATAAAAAAAACTGTCGATATCATCTTCAATTAGGTGTCGTGTCTTTTTTGGATGCTACCTTTTTATCCTAACTACGAAATTCTACCCGAATTTATTTGTAATCTTTAGATAGTATCTCGGATACACCCATTCGATTTTTTTATTTGTATGGGACATCTGTTGACTTTTTGTACATGTCTAAGATTAATATTAAATATGAAAAAAACTTATTGAAGCCCATTGTAATATGTTTTTTACCATCACAAATAATATTAACAACTCTCAAAATGAAACAAAAAAGCACAGAAAAGATAAAGTTAACGGTTGTAGCTGAGACTCGAACCCAGGACCTCATGGTCTATAGGGAACCCTGCGCTCTAATCTACTGTCTTTTCGGTTTCATGTTTCATTCTGTGATTTGTTAGTATTGTCTTCAATTTTTTTATTTTTTTTATTTATAAAATACATGATATTTAATGGATACATTTACATGAGGTAGATACATTAGATCACCATACTAGGCGGCTGCCTGTTTCATGATGACCAATGGAGTATAGTTACTTTGTATGAAGTCTAGTCTAAACATATGGATTTATAATAATATTTGGATTACTTCTATAGCGCCGTTTTCGTGGAAAAATCACCTCAAGGGCGGTATATAAACATCCTGAAATTGGAAAAATTATAAAATTAAGTAGAAGATAGAAAGGAGAAAAAGGCATGCGTAAAGATTAGATCATAAAAATATATTTTTTTTATATATATGCACACATGTGCACATGGGTGCACACATACATACACACGCAAACACATACGCATATATATGTACACGCACATACACACACCCTTACGCATATATACATATATACAATATGTACACACATATATACCTACACACCTAAACAATATATTCAATGATTAAAAATATATTACAATGAATCTTCAATAAGTTATTTCAAAATTTAATACTAGTCATTACAAGAGACGTTTTTTTAACGGTTGTTCTCGCCAATGCGATACTGAAAATATTCGCAAATATAACTGAATATCTATCTATCATACCATTTACCGCAAGGGTAGGCAGAGAGAATGAATTGGTATACAACTATGTCGTGGCACATTGTCACACTCTTTGCTTCATTCACATTCATACATCATCTCATACAGACTGTTCACATGACCCAACTCTAATAGGTATTTGATTCACATCATGCCATTTCATCATCGGGCGTCTCCGACATCTTCTTCTATTCACTTTCGCGTATTTTGTGACCACTAAATAAAGGTAAAGTCGTTTCAAATGACGCTTCTGAAATGGTGGTCTCTCGCCATGGGGATACTGGAAGTATGTATTTGCGCTGTGCAAATACATACAATATTAGAATTAATTTAAAATTTATCTCAGAAAAAATCATAAAAGAAAATAAGTCCAGAGCCAAAGAACTTTCTGCTCTGTCGGAATAATTTGTATGTAAATTATTTCACACCTCATAGCAAAAATAGGTCAAATGTAGCACTTCTATTCACAGAAACACCCCTTTCGTCGGTCGGCAACATGCGACTCGCGAGCCGAAATATCTTATTTAGAAATTATCCACATAATTTTTTTTTTCAACTAATTTATTTATTTTTTATTTCTGTTTATATGCCGGTGTGACTATTTTCAACTCCTTAGTCCATATTAAAGACTAGACGACATTCCGGGACGTCATGTTATTTCAGTAAAAAAATAATAAAATATGTATACATAACAGACGGTTGGGTGCATTTGGGACTCTTGTGCGGTATTCATATAAAAAAAAATTAAAATGAAGAGTTGTTCCCCCCGTGCTGGTGCATATGCGTGAATCTCACAATTGATGTTGGCTTCATGAAAACGGCTCGTTTCGCCGACTCGTTTTTATGTAAATCGGCTCGCTGTGGAACCAACTAATGGCATCTGTCTTTCCTCCTACATTAAATCCGGGATTCTTCGAGGCCTGTATTAACAAATCCCTTCCTATAGCCCCCTCCTCATAACGCTGCCCAACCGAGTAGCAATATAGTTTCTCTGTATGTGCTCTATACATATAGGAACACTCTCATGAGGTGTCACATAAAAAAATAAAAGTCCATGAACTTATTCAGTAATTTGAAAAGTACAAAAATTCCATCAACCGTTCTTTGGGAAAAAAGACAGAAAGCAGCAATAGTTTTAGACTACATATTTAAAAATAAATATAAAATTCTACAAAGAAATTACTTATTTATTAAATGAAACAAATACTTTGTTTTAAATCGCTCATTTATTTTTAAATCAACACCAACCGTTTTATTAGCAGATTATTAGCTAAACATTAGAAATAAATAAAGCCATTAAAATTGATGGCAATATTCTTAATAATCAACTTAATTTGTTTTCCAGTCCCATGTTAGATATATTTCCCGCTAATTCAAAATTTCCCACTTCTTCATCCCTCCCTGCTTTTACGTTCTGTCTCTTTCGTTTTTATGTGTTGTCCCATTCTGTTACATGTAACAATATCTCTGTCTCACTGGTCCTTGTTTCATTCTCTCTCACGCTCACTCCGTGTATTTTTAAATTAGTTTTAAATTTTACCCCGAAGACGCTTTAGATAAGGGAAACGTATTTGTTTCATTTAATTATATTCACTGGTTAAATTATTAGCTCATAAAAGTTTATACGAACAAAGGCAAAATATTCCATACTTTTATCAGAGTGTCAAAATTCTTTCAGTTAGATCAATTAATTATGTGGTACAAAATTATATTTCAGCACATAAATAACCCTATATATAATACAAATAGGCTAGAGCACAATTACAACATTCGTCTAAATTTGAATGAAGGATTAATGGTTCCTAAGTATAAAAACAAATATGGACAAAGAACTTTAGATCACAAGATTCCTAGTTGTATAAATATGTTACCCGCTGAAATAAAAAAAAACTGTAATAAAACTAAACCATTCATAAACACATTGAAAACTTGGCTAGCTGAAAGAAGCTATTTGTATTAGAAATAAGGAAATATTATTTTATTTAAGATTTATTGGTTTCGTTTATGTTTTTATTTTATTTCTTTTAATATATTTTTGCAGAAATATTTTAGAGTAATATTCTTTATAAATATTAATGTTTTAAGCTTGTTACATATGGCTTGTATGTTTTTATTATATATATATATATTTTTTTATTTTTTTTTTAAATGTTTTTATTTTACATATTTTGTAACCTTGTCTGTAAATTTTATGTTTTTGATAACAAGCTCCCGTTAGACAAACTACAAAAAGGTAGTTTATCGGGTCTTTTTGAGTTGTATTTTTTTTTTGTAAAATTAAATAAAAAATTAAAAAAATTAAAATTAAGATCAAAAAATTAAATGTGACGATTGTTCAAATAAATCGACCATGATTCCACAATAATGTAATCTAACTGAATATTCACGTTTAAAAGAAATTAAATCTTGTTTCTCTTTCATCAAATCACCACATCACCTTGTTCTACAGGTATTTTAATGGAAGATGCTCCGAGGAACTAGCGTCATTGATCCCTTCGGCACCGGTGCATAGTCGGGAAACACGCCAAACGCGCGCCCAACATTTGCACACGGTTGACATTTGTCACATGAGAACGGGTCGCTTCTACGACTCGTTCTTGTGTTCAACAGCTCGGCCGTGGAATGATCTGCCGGCCTCTGTGTTTCCTCCATCCTATAACATGGGTCTCTTCAAGACCCAAGTTCACTCCTTCCTATCCTCTAAAAGATCCTCCACACAGCATCCCCAAAGATGATATAGGCCTTGAGGGAAATTATTTCCTCCTTGGTCTCCTGTGTGGAGTTACTGTAAAAAAAAAAAAAAAAATGAAGTTGCCGACCCATGCTGTAACATGCACACATCATTAAGTCAGTCCATTCCCCTGTAATACTAAACTTACGGATATTTTCATATTGCGCGCTGCTTGGGTAGGACTTATTATTTTTGATTTTATGTTGCCCGCGGGTGTATTCGTGCTGTTTTATGTTGGGTCCGAATGAAAATATTTGTTCCTGCAACCCTATTACTATGCATGGAAACAGGTTTAAAAACTTATTACGTTTATACTAAAGACGTAATACGGACATGAAATCATTAACAATGACCAGGACCGAACCGACTTTATGTTAGGAATCGAGCGCCTTAAATTTCTGCCCAAATTTTGTGACTTTAATATTTTATTGAGAAATTATAAATGAATTTATTAATCCCTTCGATAGGGCACCTCCAGGCATCATTTTTCAGTGCTAAATTGCAGCCCCTACCTCTCCTCGAAGTCTCTAGATTTGCTTTTCTTAAATTTGTCTAGGAAGGCCCACTGGACGTCTTTCCTCTAGAACTGCCGCCAGTATTTTATGCCAACTTTGGTCTTATAGCATTCCGAGTTCATGTCCAAGCCTCCTGATCTGCATCCTGTCTTTGAAGAGTATCTTGGGTTCGATAACGCAATATACATGAAAGTAAAAAAAATAATTAATATCCAAAAATGCGAAGCTAGCAGTCCACAATGGAGTACTGATACCAACCCTGACGTATGGCAGCGAGGCATGGAACTGGCAGAGAAAGGATAAAAGTAGACCGAATGCTGTAGAAATAAGATCTCTGAGGCGAATGCGTGGTAAAACAATGTGTGATTGTGTGAAAAATATTGAAATTCGTAAAAATTGCAAGGTTGATGTAAGCGTAATGAGTAAAATTAATAAATGGTCGCTTAGATGGTTTGGACATGTAGAACGAATGAACGAAGAAAGGGGTGTAAAGAGAATATATGACGCGAATATGAATATAAAACGAAGTCGGGGACGCCCGAAGGAGACATGGCACGATCAATTGAATCATTAATTTGAGTCGGGACATGTCAGAAGTCGGAATAATAGAAGAGAATGTATTGGACAATGTATGAATGTGAATGAAGCAAGAAGTGTACGCCAAGATCGAGTTGTTTGGCAGTCCGTTCTTCCCCCTGCGGGGAAACGGCGTGATGCTTATAATGATAATAATAAAATGGTAAATTTTTCTGAGCACCAGTGACTAAAGTCATCTCAAGAACGCTTTACATCTTGTTAAAGTACGTAGCCCCATATAAATAAATCTGTTTCTAGGCTTTCTTAAAATTTTCCAAATTACTTTCTGACCTAAAATCAAATGGAAGGTCACTCCAAGAATCTGAGCCCAGTACATTGAAAGATCTGTCCCCAAATGTAGCAGCATTCTTACGAGAGGGTTCAACCAGTCTGTTCGACGCTGAGAGTGAGTTGCCTCTGAGTAAGATTGTCCCTCACACAGAGATCAGTCAAGTATGATGGTGCCAGCCCATCCAGTGCCTTATATACCATAAGACAAATTTTAAACTAAACTCTTCTGTGACTCGAAGCCAGTGTAGGCAAACACGTAGAAGAGGAGTGATGTAACAGTATTTGATTAAGTAGTTAGTTTTTTTTCTATCGTATTTTCCCATTTTTAGCCTTATTTGTGCTCTTGTAAAAATGCGCCCGAGTGCAGGCCTTCGATAGATCCACCTTAGTCCGGCTCAGCTCTATACATGCATGCACAGTTTGATAGTATGTGTAAATCATCAGGGGTGTATTCAGCGATACCTCGAGTGAGCGCCGATGAATACAAATGCCACGGTCTCATTAAAATCCCGAATTGAACTTTGGAACCTTTGCAGCACCAACGACCCGCTTCAAATGTGCATTTTGAACTAAGAAAACAATTCCTAACTAACAATAATTAAAATGTAACATCTATAATTACGATGTGAAGATATTAGTTATTTGAATTAAAAATTACTTTGTATTCACCAATTTATTAATAAATACAGATATCTACATATTACGAAAGCGATGCTTTCCTCATCAGGAATACACAGAATACTAAAAAAAAATACTGTTAAGTATAGACAAATGATAAAAATAGAACACAATAATTTAAGAATATACAAATTATAAACATAAACAAAAATTGATTAAAGTAGGTAAGTAATTAATCAAAAATATTATTAAAAATTATTATGAAACATTGAATAGCAAATTGGTATTAGAAATTATTTTTCTTATTAATATTAATATGAAAATAAAATCAAGAGATAGCTATTTAAAAAAATATATATTTAATTATTAATTATATTTAATTGACATTTAAGACTTTTTCTGATTTCTAAAATTTCAAATACGTCTAATTGTAAACTGGTTGTATTTGTACGTAAAAATTTTAAACCTTTATTTATATAAAAAAAATTATTGCTTTCCAAAAGATGATTGGCAAATTCAGAATAATTATACTTGTCATTATTATTTTTTAATATTCTGTATATTCCTGATGAGGAAAGCATCGCTTTCGAAACATGTTGATATGTATATATTAATAAAGTGGTGATTACAAAGTGACGCCACAAAGTGAATACCAATCTTTTGAAGAAATTATAAAATTAGTTACTATTCGAAAACAACTTAGACCGGGTTTCATCAGCCGTGGCTTATCTAACTCATGTTTAGCAAAACTTTATATTTTGAACCCCCTTCAAACATTTAAACTATTTGGAATATTTAAGCTAATGCTTAATAAATGAAAACGGGGTTCAAAAGTTTTAAATTGGCTAACGTATGGATTCAAATGGTGCTCCAACGACAAATGGTTATAGTAGGGTACTACGTAAACTAACTAAAAACTAACTAACCCGACCCAAATCTTTCGTAAAACTTGACTTAGATATTTTTACATCTACTCTACACAGGAGGCCCTGAGGAAAATAATTTTCCTCAGGCAGAAAACGATCCGTTTTCATGTGACAATGTACAAATGTTTGGCACGCGTTTGGCGTGTTTCCCAACAGAGCACCGATGCCGAGCATCATCCATTATTTTTCTTTGTATTGTGGAGGAGAATTGATGGAGGTCATAGTGGGATGCTGAGGTTATTCAGCCAGTCGACGGCACCGGAAGTCACTTGGTTCAGAACAGATATGCCATAGGGAAACTGATGAAGGGGACATTCTTCTATCTGTTCTGTTGTTTGAATATGTCCACATTCACAAAGTTCGGAATCCTTTAGACCCCATTTATGCATCATATACGCACAACTGCTGTGACTGCATCGAGTGCGGTTTATTGAGGTCCACGTCTTCCGATGGAGAGAGATATTACCAGTTTAATAGTAGGGTCTACAACAAGGTGCTTGTTTTTCATATTCGAGGTCTGCTACTGAGTTCGCCACAACTCTTCAGGAGAGTGTCGTGATAGAAGCAGTCTTTCGCCTTCAGTCCAAAAATGTTTCCTGGACCTCAGGCGTCTGTCCGGGAGCTTTTCAAGGTCATCTTGAAGTGGAATGTTATTATTCTCAGCCTTTTTGTATTCCCTAAGGGTTGTTGTCTCTCAGGGTTGTTGTCTCTCGTCTTACAGTGGGTGGTGCGATGTTCGAGAGGACAATGAGCCATTGTAATGGGGTGGAGGAGAATGTTCCACTCATCGTGTGCATACTTCATTGAAATACCGATAAAACAACGGCAGCATTCATACCTGACGCCTATGCTCTAAAGATTCCAATCAAGCTCTCGAACAGACCGCCCGTTTTTTGCACAGACTTACAGGGTTTTTTCATGTATTTTGGGGCTTCAGACCAGAAGTTTATACCAAATTCAACAATGCAGGGTTAACAGTTGCGTACTATTAAAGTATCTGCGGGCCCTACTTACCCAATTAAGCACAAAATTTTAGAAACATAAAAAAAACATAGTTTACAAATTATTATGGCAACACCGAGTCTTTAACACTTTGTTGATGGTTCTCAAAGATTAGCACTAAACTATGATCAACGATCACTATTTTTACTAGAGTTATTTATTAATAGCTTCAATTTATTTAAAATTAATAAACCAATAAACAATGGAACGAAGGAAGTTTATTTCTGCGCTGTTGCCAGAATTTCGAGCGAGGAAGCTAGTGTCCTACTTAGAAGAGTTTACAAACGAACTGTTGTAAAGCTGGTACTCAGTATGATCTGTTAACAGGTATTATTAATTTCATACCTATTTAAAAGATATTTTTGTAGATTTATGAGGACTCTGAAACAATTATAACCATGTTCGTTTTGATTCGAGATTATCCTTGACTTTAAGTTTGACAGTTTATTAGTAAACGAAAAATAACGCCTAAAGGAAAAACATCGCAATTCATTTTTTAATGTTTTTATATAATTTCTTATTTTGATTTGTGAATCTGATAGTATTTTATATTTATTTGTCTAGCATATAATCTAATTCATAAATTTCAGAAATACGTAAAAATTACTTTTCCAAGTAATTATCTTTCTTACAAAGCGTTAAAAAATAAATATATAAAAGTTTACAGTATAATACAACGTAGTATCATATCCGTGGACCAACACCGTTTGGTTAAAGTCAAAAATATGCACTTCGACCATTGTGCCACGAGCCATCTTTGTTTTTCTATTTAAAATCTTTTAAATTGTATATAATGATTAAAATTGTCATATTTTATAAATACATATCACGATAAACCGATTTTTTTTATTTGCCCGCATGCAGGACCAATCTCAGGATAAATTCTAAAATTCCCCGTATTTGTGCGCAATATGACGCACAATTTCACAATTTCGACATTCTTCACAATACCCTTTCAAAATATCGAACCGCAGTAATACGTACAACCACAAATTGATGCACGAGTATAAATTGTATAGAGAGCATCTCCTGTCCCGATCCCATATTCCTCTTTCTCCCCCCTTCCTTCATATTTTGTTTTTTTTTTCTAATAAAACATATTTAGCATAAGGAACTTTGTTGGCTTACCTTTTGTAAAACTTTTTATGTAAATCTGTATTAAAAGCTACTTGCTTCTTACAAATAAATAAATAAGAAATGAATGCTATTGACTCATTTAAATGTGTTATATTGTTTGTGTCGTGTAGGATAAATTCTCCAATTCCCCGTATTTGTGCGCAATATAACGCGCAAATTCACAATATCGACATTCTTCGCAATACCCTCTGTCTTGGTCTTTGGTCTAATTTATATTCAGAATCCACTGTTATGAAAATAATCTTGTTCTAATGTAATTAAAGAATTTTTTTTAAAGCTTCACGTTTGGGATGTTTTATTATAATCATGGGAATGGGAAAAATATGTTAAAAAACTATGTGCAGAGATGCTGCAGGAGTTACTCCGTTCGCAGAACCGTTTTTTGTCTTTTATATTTAAATATAGAATTCGCATCATAGTCTGATAGTGAATTTATCGTTGGGACACAAAGCCTTTTCAAAATATCGAACCGAGGATATACGTACGTACGACCACAAATTAATGTACGAGTATAAATTATATCGAGAGCATCTCCTGTCCCGATCCTATATTCCTCTCCCTCCTTCCTTCTTATTTCATTTTTTCTTTATCTAGTTAGCTTAACAAATAAAACATCTGTATTTAATCACTGTTAGCATAAGTAACTTTAATCATTGAAAAAGATAATATTAACACATCCCAATTGAACCACGAAACCGAAAAAACAACAGAAATTAAAAAGATTTCAGTCGCATCTGGGACTCGAAACCAGAACCTCTACCTATCCGGGGTAACCAGACTTGTAAAATAAGTCAATAGATGTAGGGATTTATAAAAAAATGGAGGATAATATTAACATATCTTGAACTTGAAGTATGATATCGGTGTAAATGGCGTAAATTGAACTGGTCTCATTAGCTAAGTTGGTTAAGCGGTTACCCCGGATAGGTAGAGGCCCTGGGTTCGAGTCCCAGATGCGACTGAAATCTTTTTAATTTCTGTTGTTTTTTCGGTTTCGTGGTTCATTTGGGATGTGTTATTATTATCTTCTTAAATGATTAAATATTACAATGAGGTTTACAAACTTCAATAAGTTATAAAAAATAAATTGAATAAGTAACTTTGTTGGCTGACCTTTTGTTAAACTTCCTTTGTATTAAAACCTGTTTGTTTCTTACTAATAAATAAATGATATCTTTATAAATTTTCCCCGACTACTTTTGTCTACTTGTTTTACATCCCCCTGATTAGCATTTTCGTCCATCGCTTCCATATTTTGTACTATGTATTTATCATACTTTGAAATTATTTTCTATAATCTCCGATATATTTATGAAATATTATTGTAAGTAAGCCAAAGATAATCCAAATTGATGAATTTGAAAACATTTTCAAAGTAAAATTAATCTATCCGTTTTCTGAGAAGGGTCATTGCCTCGGGGCATACCTTTGACTAGGGTCCTCCAAGTACCAATATTTTTGCTTTGAGCGAATTTAAAGTACGAACCCCGGGCGATAAAAACATGAGGAAATCAATTTTATTTGTTTAAATCTTTGCTATTCCAAATTACATCATATAAATCGACTGTATTGTTTGAAACTTGACTGTGCGCTCCAGTAAGTCCTCGGATCTGCCCAAGGTTAGAAATCTTGGACCTTTGAAAGGATTGAATGTGTCCAGAATATCTTGACGTGGATGGGTTATTGTTACACGTTAGATAAAAACACTGATTATATTTGGGACGAATAATGAAATGGTACAGCGAGGCTTAAATATCTCCACAGTAAGCCAATGAAGGATGTTGTGTACTGAGAATAAGAAAATCCAGTATATTAAAATGTCAAATGTCAAAACAAGGATGAGCTTTACCGTACATTATTTTATATTCTATTCACGTTAAACCATAACTTAAGATAAGTTGTAAAATTAAGTACCTTTTCAGAATCTTTAACTCGAAGAATAATAATAGTATTGATCATTAACATTATCATAATATTCTTATAGATAATTGGTTTGTTCATGAATACTCAAATTTCTCTCATTAATAATATATCTTTTAAATTGAACCACAATTATTCAGCTTAAAGTCACTCAAATTAAGTTTTTTAAAAATGCATATTTAAAATACAAAACAAAATCGAAATACCGTACTAATCCAAAAACAGAATGCGCACGTGACGTCAGATGTTTCAAATGCAATGATATCAACATAACAAGGTGTTTTAATGAGATCATATTTTATTCACTTTTAAATAACGCTACTTTAACGTTTATGTGTTGAGACGGCAATTTAATGCGGTGTAGTGTAGTGAAGTTTACATACTTACCCACCGTCTTACGTCAATGTTGTCGCGAGGGTATCTTAAGAAAAGAAGGATCTCCATTTGATAATTTTATTAAACCACGCGTACAACTTTAGTTATTTGGAAGGTTAAAAATCGAGCAATGTGAAGCTATGTAAATGCAATAGACGCTGCTCGAACGATGTGTCCGACTCGAGGTAAGGCAAGGAAGCGAATGATCAGGACGCTCCGAGAACCACGGAACCCAGCCCATCGTTCGGCTTTCACGCAGTGTTACCATTTGCGCGAGAAGGAATATTATTCCAATAAATTTAAGGCTGGTACTTGCTTGCATATTACACTACGTATAATTATATTTAATAAAAGTTATATATTCACAATCGGCGTTTGCTGATCTATATGAATATATATTTTTTTAATGATATTACATTTTTCACTGGAGTTCCTTATTTCTTGAGAGAGGCTGAATGAATTATGCAGTTGATCACATTATCACTTTGACAGTGTAAACCATAGAACAATACAATTCCTAGCAAGGGAAAGTAGTATATATTATTAAAATAAAATAAAGTTAATAATGTTTCAAATTAAAATGGCTGTCAATTTTGTTATGTAAAATTTAAATTTTACAAAATTGGTCAAAAATAATTCTTCAATCGCTCAAAATGATTAAATGAATTAATCATTATGAATGGTTTGGAGTGAAATTTTGAGATTGTGATGTGTTAACCCTACCACTACCCCTACCCAGTAATTTTCCTTTTATTTTCAACATCAAGTGTGGTAAATTTCATCAAGAAGTACCAAAATTCTGCTATAAGGGGTGGGAAAGAGAGATGGAGGCGGTTTTTCCAAACTTCGTGTATAGAGTGACCTTCCTCTTGTTTCGAAGGTCAAGTGTACAAAATTTCATTAAGTTCGGAATAAAACTATAATAATAATAAATTTTTATTCCGGTATGGACATCAGGGTTGGTATCAGTGGACTGCTAGCTTCGCTTCTTTGGACAACTTTTTGTTTGCGCCAACCGCGTTCAGTCCTCCGTTAATGGAGTTTCCTGCATTCACCCTTCTTTCAATATCCCTATCAGTCTTTCCATCTCTCGTAAACATACTTCCTAAATACACAAACTTATCGACCTGCTCCAAGTATTCATCATTCACAACTATATTGCACACTGTTTTCGTACTCTCTCTTTCAAACACCATGACTTTGGACTTCCGTACAATACTTATAACAATATACTAAATATGTACAAACGTTTAAAAAATTAATTAATAATAAGATAGTGGGTGAATGATACGACACAAAAAAAGTATATGAAAATAAAGCCTTTAAGCCCCACCGGCTAAAATTCGAGCGAAATCACGCGTTCCTTATGCAGGTGGCGACAAGGTTGAAAGTCCCGCTTAACATCTGTAAAGCTCAGACATAATTATTAAAATGTTTTACGGTCATATTCTAAAAAACTTAATTTACCACGGTGAACAATACAATATCGGGAAAGGGGTTCGTAAGTAGGAGATTTTACGCTTTAAACATTTTTTTAATGTCTGATACTTTATTTTTTTCTGGGCTCCAGAGTCACACCAAAAAAATATCCGGTTAAACGAGAGAGTGTGTTCTACTTGCAGTATTTAATTAAACCATCTAAGATATTTCCAGGCCACCAAATTATCAAATCAAAAACACATGATTTTGCATTACTTCCCAGTGCATCGCCTGCGGCATTTAAATTATGAGGGCATAGTATGCGTCGATGCTGGAGGCTGGACTGAGGCGGGCCTCCATGATGAGGATATTCCCAGAGATGTTTATTCTTTCCCTCATTCCAGCCACTCTAGATCTTATAAGATATATATATATAAATACAGATTTGTATAAAAAACAAACACACTTACCAACCTACAGATATTCTTCTTTACATATATATATATAGATACTAGCTGATGTGTACCCGGTCTTCATTGATTTTACAGCGAAAGTAACTATCTCCAAATAATGAAACATTCATTTGAATATTTTATTTCATTCCAAACATTTATTTTTTCAAAATATATCTAAATCATAAAGTTCTTAAGTGTTTTCCATTTTGAAAATATTCTACCCAAAAAAGCTTCTTCTTTTTAATATGCAATCTGTGACTAACCAGAGTTATATCTGTGGGATAACCTAAATAAAACATGGCGGGTTAAATGTTTACATACTAATTTTAAAACGTTTTAGTTATTGGATTTCATTCAAACTACTCTTTAAATCTTTCTGGCACTAATAAGAACAAACTGTGCTATTTTCAGCGAAAACGGTCTAGTAATTTTCGAGAAAATCGTGGAGAAACAAACAAACTTACATTGTTTTTATATACGAGTATGTATGGATATACATCATATCGAAAATGTTGTCAGGTGTAATGTAAAAAAACATTTTTCCTATTTAAATTGAAAAATTAGACCCATTATATTATTTACGACACTATACGTAAAGTGCCGCGCAGGTACCGGGTATTATTCATAAGGTTCTCCAAATTTGACAGCAGTCCCTAGACGGTACGTGTTCTCGTATTATTATTATTTTCAAATTGAACATTTTAGTATAAAAATATATAATTCATCGCACACCGAAGGGATAAACCGATAGAAGTGAGTTGTGGGCGTATCCGTGTATCAGACTGTTTAATTCGTAGAACTCTACTTATTTTTTTTAGATATTTAATATAAAACAAATTTAATAATGATATTCTTAAGTACTCGTATGTATTTTAGTTTGTATTATTGTGACAGCTGTTTCGGCGTTCAAGTCCATTTTCAAACTATAGTTAATCCACATTGCGACGACTTTCTTATATGATTTTATTTACTCCGACCCCATTCTAATTTGGACGGGTTTTTAAAAATAATGATTTATTATCGGTAAAACCGATTTAGTT